>JAJJWW010007034.1:0-140373 GCA_023531295.1 Papaver armeniacum | reverse complement strand
GGATTTTGGCTTGAAAATCAACATAACTTATAAAGTCATGACTTGCTTGTGTTATTGACCATTTAGCATTGTGCAATTTATGTGATCCATGAACACTGGTTGCACGCTCCAATTAAGTTAAATGAAGTTGAATGTTACAGAATGGAGGGAGGATCCCCTCACACTTTTATTATCACACTATCTCACACGTTGGGCGTCATTTTGCGAATAAAAACCAAACCGTAATGGATTTGAAGCTAATAATTTAGGGATAAATTCCTCTTACCAAGTTCTATATCCCTACCAAAAATGAGCACATTCCGAAATATGAAACCTCATAATCTACCGGTCTTAATTTCGACGGTTAGAAATCTGTTGATTTTCAATGGCTCATTTTCAAAGTAGTAGATGGTGGTGTTATATGTCTCGGAATACCCTCATTTTTGGTAGGTATGTAGAACTTGGTAAGAGGAACATATCCCCAAAATTTTAGCTTCAAACACATAACTGTTTGGTTTTTGTTCACAAAAATAACGCTCAACGTGTGAGATAGTGTGATAATAAAAGTGTGAGGGGATCCTTCCTCTACGGAATGTTGTAGTGAAGTTTAAAGTTACAGACTTACAGATGACAAATGATAGAAGTGGTAGGTTCAGTGAGGTTTGAGTGAGCCGGACGACAATAAGTGTTGCAGAATAAGATGCTTTTTACGTGTTAAGTTTCAAATGGTGAAGTGCACTGAAGCTGTCTACGAAAGTGCTACACTTCCCCCACTCACTTACCCCACTCCCTTCCCCCATTAGGTGTCAACGTTTTTAGCCCTTGATCCCTGGATTGAGATTAACAGGGGGTCCCATTATTATTGAATTTAACCAACAGATGCTTAACACATAAGTTGGGGAAGTGAGTGGGGGATATATATCATTTTGGAGCTGTCTAATACTGTGTCAGTGTGATGGAGTTTATGTTGAGATTTTGAGGTAAATGGATAAGAACTGGGCATCGTACTATGTTAATACTCCCTACTTTTTAAATGATTTTGGTGGGACCGGAAGAAGATGAGATGAGTTTTGGACCGTCAATTTTTATGATATTTCAGGACCAGGTGTGTGTGTTTGTTGTTCTGATGCCACGTGCAAGGAAATGGGTTCTAGCGTGGGGGTGTGGTTAGGCAGGTATAGTAGACACTGTGTATGGGATTCTGGAAAGGAACATGCTGTTTCTGTGTTTTTAAAGAACGCGCAATCGCGGATATAAATTACTTCCCCCAACTAAGGGGTGATTTTTGGGGGTGAGAATACTAAAAAACCCTTCCCTCAAAATAAAAATCAAAAAACTTAAAATCAAAAAACAAAATCATATTCCCCATTTCCATCTCCACTTCTTATTAATCTTTTTAGGATTAAAACTTTGAAACCCAAATGTTCTCCATTCTCTTTCAAATTCTAAATTTTCGGTTTCCTTTCAAATTCTCTTCTCCTTCTCTGCCGGAAGTGATGAAGAACATGTCGGAAATGATAAAGAACATGCCGGAAATGATGAAGACCACGCCAGAAGTGATGAAGACCACGCCGGAAGTGATGAAGAACATGTCGGAAATGATGAAGGTCACGCCGAAAGTGATGAAGACCATGCCGGAATTGATGTAATTCAATGCCGGAACTAAATTCCGGCATGCTCGATATAAATCTATTAACGCCTAGTAGTCAAGTGAAAAAAAAATCAATTTTCTCAATACTTTTCATCATGTGCCGATAGAAATTTAGGATGAAGACCACACCGAAGTGAGTTCCGGCATGGTTATTTAGGATGAAGACCACGCCGGAAGTGATGAAGAACATGTCGAAAATGATGAAGACCACGCCGGAAGTGATGAAATTCAATGCCGAAACTAAATGCCGGCATGCTCGATATAAATATATCAATGCCGATAGTTAAGTGAAAAAAAAATCAATTTTCTGGACATCATGTTCCGCCATAGAAATTTAAGCAAAAACCATGCCGGAAGTAGCATGCTCGAAAATCGTATAACCGTGCTACGCCCGCACCCCCCCCCCCCACCCCGATAGTGGCAAACAATTTATGAAAATTTCCAGCAAATGCCGGCATGGTTTTGGGGTTGAATACCATGCCGGCACCAAACTTTTTCAGCTACAACAATGGTGGATTCAAAGAAAAAAAATCAAATTTTCAACCTCTTAGCAGACAATTCTCTCATCACAATCATCTTCCATTTTCAAAAAAAAATCCACTCAAAAAACCATTTTCCCTCCTTCTACTCTCAACTAACCCACACAAATTCAAATAAAAATAAATACACGCTAATTTATCCCTCAAATACTTAACATCTTACTAATTATAATTAATCAATAATCCCGATTAGTGGGGGCCAGATTAGGAATTAAAAAAAAATAATTACATAGGGGTCACCCATAATTGCTATTGGGACACCGTTTTTGTCCTGTAGCTATATCCCCCATTAATTCCCATATCCCAATTAATTATTCTTTTTAAACCAATTGTTTTAATAAAATAATGTATTTGCACTTTGGTTTAATTACTGAATAAAGAAGATTAGTTACCTCTTTTACAGGATTAACGAATTCACATGAAATAATAATATGACCAAGTGACAATATTTACTGGTTATTCCTGTTAAATCACAGGTTTATAGCCGATTTGGTACCCAATAATAATATAATCAAGTGATAATTTTTACTAGTTATTCCTATTAAATCACTGGTTCAATGGCCGGATAATATTTACTAGTTAGTCCTATTAAATCACGGGTTTAATATCCGATCTGGTACCTTTCTTCGATGTTTTACGATTTATGTATTATTTATTTATTGGATATATTTATTGGGCCGACCGGGCGAAGAGAGGGAAGGAGGACCTTCAATATGGTCATTTTTTTTCTAAAATGTAAGTGATCAATTGACAAAAAAATATTGGAAATGGTTCGGGCCGAAAAAACCAAAATGCCCCTCGGAATCAAATTTTTCTTTTTTTCCTTTAGACATTTTTGTAAATAAACCAAAGAGGAGGGAAAAATAAGTATTAGACATTTTCGTAAATAAACCAAAGAGGAAGGTTAAATAGGTATAAGAGTGAAATTGTATTATAAGCCTTCTGTATCATATTTTTTCAGATGTATAATTGGCAAGCAAACTAGAATATAACATATCTTAAAATTTGTGCCTTGGAATTGTACAAATTTTATCTGGTTGGAAAGGTATTAAAGAGATGCACACAATGAGTACAAACAATAATATCAAATTTAAAGTTTTTACGAAAACATCGGATGTGTTTATCATTTTAGGCACAATTTTCAAAAAATTGATTTCATAGCCAATATGCAAACCACCACAAAGGATTCATAACACATTATGTAGCCGTATTTTGGTGTATGCATCAATTAATTTTCCATTGCAACTAATAAAACCATGTACTCCCTCCGTTTCAGGAAAAGTGATATTTTCACTTTAGGCACAAGTTTTCTTTTACAATCTAATTACAGCAGTGTTTCCTCTTTTCTTCGGTCGGCCCTCCCCACCGTGGTGGCGGTGTTCTAGTATTTATATGCCAAAACTTAGCACTCGCGGTTTTGAATTTCTTTTTTTTTTTTTGTAGGAAAATTCTTATTGATTTAATAACTCTACTTTTAAAATCAGAATCATTGTAGGAGTTTTCCCTTACATAGACAACATAGGTTAGACAATTGTAACATCACTATAATTTTTTTATTCATCATCACTATCTGATTCTACAAAATCAACTGTACTCAACCAACCTTTCCAAAAACCAAGTAAACAGTAGCAGGACAAGTTCAAATGGCCATTTTGTTTTGTTCTAAACAAAACCAAACAAAGTAACTATACTACATACGGCCGATGTGTTAGGATCATAAAATGACCCAACCATTTATCAAGGTTTTGAATGATAATTAAAATATCTAAACTAAAGTAACTTTATAATCCAAAAAAAAAAAAAACTGATTTCTGGAAAGGTCAAAATCGGTATGAATCGGTCTGAACGGTCGGAATCAGTCAGAATCTCGAAAGGAGTTTTTGTATATTGTGTTGTTGTTGTAGTGTTTGTTGTGAAGTCTTTTGGAGTTGCAGTTAATGTTGAAGTAGGATAAGTTGTTGGATTTTTTGCTGCTGATGTTGTTAGTGAAGTTGAAGCGATGAGGAGGTATCTTTGGAGAAACCCAACTTACACTTGTTGATGTATCCGCAGGTACTCCTCAGTGTATATATCTTTTTTGCATGGATCTCTCTAATGTGTAGGCTTTTTGTGGCCCTATATTATGCTCCATAGGACATTACTGGTCGGATCGTAATCTTGTAAACCTTGTCTTTTAGCTTTTTCGGAGATTTTCTGTGGCATAAGATGTCGGTTGCTTGTCGCCATTTATCCCTCCCAGCTTGAGTCATATGTCTAATATCCTCGTCAATTCCACTATCGCCTTGGAGCATCGATCCCAAATATCGAAAGTAGAAATTGACGTTTAGTCCCAAAGTTACCGGGCTTAGGACGCTTTAGTCCATCCATCCAAGCCCAAGTCAGCTTTAATCCAAAAAACCCCGCCTGCAACAGTTTAGTCCAAATCACACGATTTAGTCCAAAACCGCGTCACGAGTCCCGAGTTTCCGATTTTCATATATACCATAATTACCCTCGAACGATTCCTTCTATATAAAGTATGATTTTGAAATCGAAACTTTTGGATCTGAAACTTGAATTGAAAACGCGGATGCAGCTCAAAGATGATTTGGGAGGCGATTTAACAGTTTCAGAGAGATTTTGATCGTTTCTTCATCGTACTTCAACTCGGTTTACGTTCTTAATCCAGTAACTTTAACAGTTTCAGAGAGAATTGTTTGTTCTATAGTAGAAAATTCTTAATCTCAGGTTTGAAGAAACCACAGAGTGAGAGATAGATCGATCCTCTCATAGATTGGATTGTGATTTCTAATGGAGCAGAATTCAACTTCAGGTTAGTTTTCTTTTGGTTGTATTTCATCTAATTTTCAGGTTTTGTTTCTGATTTTTATTTTTACTGAGTTTATGAGTTGATGATATCAATTTGTGTAATCTTGAGTTGATATTTTGTTATATTCTAGCTTTTTGATTCTCTTGATGATGATGATTTACTGTAAATACTAGATAAATTCGATTTTTGTTACTTGATGTTGTTTTTTTTAGTTTTATGATGCATGATAAGAAATCGACGGTGATACTATATCCTAGTCTTCTATTTTTTGTTCCATTAAGATTCGGAGCTTAATTGATGGAGTATTTTTATCTAGGTTTAACGTTAGTTGATGTTTTTGCATTTTTTAAATGTGTACTTTCATGTACACCGTATTATTACTTTTCGGTTTTATGAATTTGAAGCTTCATATGTTTATTATCATTTCTTTTGTAATATGTAGGGGTTCCAAATAAGCTCGACAAGTTCATTAATGCTGTTTTGAATCATGGTGAGCATTCTGCTTTTTTCGTGTTAATACTAAAATAACCGTAGAAGAATTGAAGCATTTAACATGCAAGCACTTTGGAGGTCTTTGTCTCCTCGCGAGTATATGTTTCGATTATATGGACAATGCTCAAGTAGTTTATGTGACAGGTGATATACAACTTCAAAGCTTAATTGGTTTCATGATTCTTATTGATAATGAAGATGTGTATTTGCGTGTGGGAATAATTCCGAATCATACTTCTCGTTCTAAGTATGGTAGTAGCAAAGATGCTTGATGAGTTGCTTTCTAAGTCCAGTTTTGCGTAGTGGTTACGCTTCTTGTTCTAAGTCTGCTTGTGTAATCGAAAGTCCTAAGATGGTAAGGGTGTTAGATCATGATGCGGACAAGGGTAAGCCTCTTATTATCGATGAATGGAATTATATATTTGACGAGATTGGTAGAGAATTCGTGGGTGGTGTTAAAGTCTGTTAGGATTGCTCTTGATGAATACAAGATGGCTACCGGGTCACAAGCCTATTATTCTTAAAAATGATAGAACTCGTTTCTTTGCAAAATGCGAACAAGATGGTTGTGCTTGGAGGATTCATTTTGGGCTGTGAATGGTGATACTTCTCGGTTCGTGGCTTTGAAAGATTCTAACGCTCACGAAGTTAGTGGTTTTCATACTAGTCCACATTCTTTGAAATAGTTAGTTTACTTGCTATGGTTAGTTTTTATGTTGATTTGTTTTAGGTGTACATTGTGGTGCATCAGTACTACGAGTCACCCACTCCTTAGTCCTGGTGTACATTGTGGTGTACCTTAATAGTTTTTATGTTGATTTGTTTTAGGTGTACATTGTGGTGCACTTTGTACTTGTTGTACTATTAAAATACATGTTCTTGCTTGGTTTTTGTGTATGTTCATATTGTTGTTTTTGAGATCTTATTAGGTGTGAATTGTGGTGCACATTACTTATTCCATTTTATTTATTTTTTTGTAGTTGTGGTGTTGGTTTGAGGTTGAAGAGTCCTGCGGTGACAACCAAGTTAATCAAGCATTTGATTGCTGACAATTTACGGGTGATCCTAGCTTAAAACCCAATCAGATCATATCACTTTTCAAGAAAACTTATGGGTCCAATATTAAGTATCACCATGCCCGTAGAGGAGAGAAGTCAGACGTATTTGAAGAACAAGATATGGCGATGATGAGAAGTCGTATAGTGATTTTACTTGGTATGTCAAAGCAATTGAGGAAACTAATCCCGATAGCTATGTGAAGTTTGAAGTTGAGGATGGAACAAATAGATTTCAGAGGATATTCGTTTGTTACTACAGCTTGCAAGCATAGCTATAAGTATCTCGTGCCCATGATTTACTTGGACGCTACTTTTCTTCTTTGGTAGATACAAGGGGTACTCTTATGGCTGCAACATGTATCAACGGAAACAATGAGTTTTACCCATTTGCTTTTGCCATTGTACAATCACAAAACAAAGATAATTGGTTTTGGTTTTGGATAATCTTCAAAAACTATTGTCGATGGTCGATGATCGTCCGATTGTTTTCCTTAGTGATCGTGGAGAAGGACTCTTGCAGGGAATTCCAAAATATTTTCATAATTCATAACACAGCTATCGCTTTTATCACATCAAATGCAATCTCCCCATTGATCGAGGTGATGCGAATTGAAGCCCGTTCTTGATTTGTTTTACAAAGCTGCGTACTCTTACACACCAGCAAACTTTGAAGAAGCTTTGAAGGGAATGCATGCAATTGGAGCTGGGCATGTTGCTAACTATATCAGGACTATTCCAAAGGAGAAATGGGCAAATGCGTTTTTCCCTATATGCAGATATGGTGCTCACTCTTCAACTCTTGCTGAGTCCTTCAACAACTGGGTTCTTCCTTTTAAAAAGTTGCCTGCATTTGTTCTTCTCGATGCGATACGGTGAGTTTTATGTTTAGTTTTTTATTTATGCAACTATGTCTACATTTGTTTTGCATACATGTGTTTTCTTTGATTTGTAGATACATGTATCCAACTGTGTGTACATTGTTGTACACATTGATTTCCTTGATGTGTACATTGTTGTACACATGTTTTATCTGTATTCCTTTTTGTTGTACACATGTTTTTGATTTTATGGTTTGTGTTTTTATCATGTCAGTTTGAAGGTTATGGACAAAATGTCTGAGAGAAGGATACTAGGTCTGGAAACATTCAACACTAGGCTCACTCCTGAATATGAGGCTTTACTAAAGGAAAACATCGACATTGGTCGTACTTGGACCGTTGTTCAGTCCATGGAAAGATTGTTCTGTAGATCTATTGCAGAAAACTTGTACATGTCACAGGTGGCGAGTTAATGGTTTCCCTTGTGCACATGCTTGTGCTGCAATTCAAGCTACTAGAGAAGACATCTATGATTTTGTTGAGTCATACTTCACCACCGAGTGGTATAACAGGACATACCAGGAGATCATCTTGCCAATCCCCAATTATGACAAGCCGCAGACTTATGATCCTAGTGATAGGGTTATTGTTCCTATTCCTGTTCCTCCACCAGGTAGGCGAAGAACACAACGAATCAGGCATCCTTATGAGAAGCAAAAGAGGAAAATGATGTGCACAAAGTGCTTCACACTTGGTCACCACAACAGAAGAGCTACCTGCCCCCATGATTTGATGAAGTTTTCTATGTTTCATTTTTTCAAAAGATTCTATGTGTTTGGTCTTTACTTTTGGTAATGTCTTTTCAATTTTCTTTGGCGTGGATAATAAGTGCCAGGACATGTGTACCATTCTGTACACCTTCCTGTGAACTTCAGTTTTTATTTTCCTGTCTTTTTACATGTGTACCACTATGTACACCTTGGTGTACAATGGATGCTACTAGTCTATTTTGTTTAGTAATTGCTTATTACTTTTGTTATGTTCAATTTTTCGAGTTACGCATGATATAAAATTTTTAGTAATATACTTATGTCTTTCATTTTCCTCTTTTGATTATGAAAATCTAGGAGATCAAAACAGGTGTACCTTTATGTACACCTTATGAAAATCAGGTCAGAACATGTGTACCTTTATGTACACCTTATGAACAGTTTCTGCTATGTCAGTACCTGTGTACAATCAAGTACACCTTAAGAGATCAAAACCTTATGAACAGTTTCTTCTATGTCGATTCATTGTGTACAATCAAGTACAAATTTCCAACTAATAAAAATATTAATTCAAGGTCTTGATAAGTCATAAACAAAGTTATAAAAACTGAAATTTGATTATGTTGTCTGCAAAGATAGAAAATGTTTAGAAGCAAGCAATTCACAAATTGATCTTGTATAATGAATTATGAAAATAAACTCTTCTTCCTCCTCAATGGATTCTTTTCCATACTCAAAGCGCCATCGTTTGTGTGCTTCATCGATTCTACATCCCACACCCGTTCATAGATTCCGACTTTTTTCAAAGATCTTTGCCACCAATGTTGCTCTCATATCCCGACAGATTTTTTCGGCCCTCTGCTTTGATCTCTTTCCATACTCTTTCTCTTCTTGATACCTCTTTTTATGAAGTAGCAAGTATACAAAGAGTAATCTGGATTTGTACCTTGAGAAGGACACTGCATGATGTTTATCTCATGTTGTTCTATAGGCGCATCACCCTTTAGCACTCTCTTTTTGTTGAGTTCCAACTGCACCACATTTGCCAGTTGTTGTGCATCATTTTTGTAGTGCTCATTTGAGTGCAGCGAGTTGTACCACTTCCACTCCTCAGCTATGAAATCAAACTTCAAAAGCGACCGGTGAAGCCCCACCGCATTTTGTATTGTAGAGTGATTGAGGGGATTAGAAGAACTTCCAAATCGTCGGGCATGTCCCGTATGAAATCTACCACAAGCCTTTGTGTCTCACTGATGTTGTTGTTCTTCACATAGTACTGCAATCAATAATTTGTTGGAAAATAAGGTATACCTAAATCATACCTATATAAAATCTATCAATCAAACATTCATGCAAACACTTAATATAGCATTCGTCAATCATATGGCATACTGGTGTATATCTATGTCCACTCCTAAAAATAAATCTACAAAGGCATACTGGTGTATATATCTATGTCAATCATGTGTACTAGTATGTACACATCATTAAATTATCTATATATGACATTTTTTATTTGTTTTTTTGAGAAACTTACACATGCAGTAGGACTCATAATTTCGCATCTCATGTACTTCTGGTCATCAGGATGACGGATTCTGTCTCTGACCATTGCATTGCAACGTCGATGGATGTAAAACTGGAGTACCGCTTGATCCAAATACTTGTTGAACATCAATTCACAAAGTACTTTCCCCACAATCATAACATCTTCCTTTGATCGTTGGATCTTGGAGCCTTGTTAGTTCCCAAGCTACGAGCCGCATAATCATAAAGGAAATGTCAACATGGTGTACATAGTGGTGCACATAAGCTTTTTTTCAATAAGATGCAATCATTCATATAGTACGAGGTATTGTTTTGTGAACTTACGTCAGGCTTGCATAATCGAAGAATTTCTGTACCCTTTTCTTGTCCGGTCCCGTGTCCATGGCATGGTAAAGTGGTGATTGACGGATATCTGGCAGTGGGCGATAAGGATGATACTCATTGTCCTTTCTCTTTTTCGGAGCGGGATAGAGTGTTTGTTCTTCGTCCTCAAGTTGGATCCTCTTTCCCTTTTCAACTCTTTTGACATCCATTTTCGGCCTAACTTGTCCTTTTTGCCCTCGCGGTGAAATCGGCGTCAAGTTTTTCTTTGCAACTCTCTTTGGTGGTGTCTTGGACACCATGCCAGCAGCTCTTGTCTTCAACATTTCTGCTTCCTTCATCCTCCCAGCTCTTGTCTTTGCTGGTGGTGTCTTCTGCTCTTCTTGACTGCTAAAAAATTCATCTCCATGTTGTTGGATGAATTGCACTGCTTCAGCAACAATCAATTCTCTTATGTCTTCTTTGGATAATGATCTCTGGGACGACTCTTCTTTAGGATCTTCTTGGCTCAACAATTGAAAGCTTGGACATTCGTTGATCACGGTTGCCATCTTTTCCTTCACGTCAGACGCTGCCATTTTGTAACAACCTTTTTCAAGCTTTATGAAGACACTTTCAGACAAGTTGTCTAGAAGTTCCTCAATTGTTGAATAAGGATGATCCAGTTGATCTTCTCCTTGAGTGAGTAAAAGCACATCTCCTTCAACCTAAAAGATGCCTTTAGGGCCACCGAGCTAAGGCTTCAGCTGCGATGATTGAAGCCTCATCAATTTCAGCTGTTTGAGTTGCAAACTGGTCTTCTTTAGATGCAGATGTCTCTGGCAGAGAAGTGCTGAAAAAAATGAAATTTTTGTTAGTTTCTACAAAAGTGTACATCTTTGTACACACACATATACAGAAGAAATCACTAAGGTGTACAACTTGGTACACACACATATAAAAATGAAAACAAAAATGAAAACAAAAATGAAATTACTAAGGTGTACAGCTTGGTACACATATAAAAATGAAAATAACTGCGAGCCTAACAAAAAAATATTTCTTTATACCTCGGGTTAGCAGCTTCTTTGGTCTCAACTCCTTTGCCATATTCACTTCCATCATCCATATCTTTTGCTTCATTTCCATTATTGGTCTTTGATGAAGGGGAGCTAAAAGATGCAAGTTTAGAGAAAAGGTATGAGTTATAACATACTGGGTGTACAACTATCTACACACATAAAAACAAATGACTGCCACATTTAGTATGCCAATACAGATCAACATTTCAAAATGGGGAGCTTCCTTGGCAGCTAAAGCAAAAGTGGAGAATAGCAAGACTTTTTTATGACAATATTCGGTATGTCCATAGCTATAGGGAAGTTAATTTTTCGGCTGATGCTTTGGCCAAACAAGCTTGTTTGTTGGCTGAAGATATTTTTGAGTTTTTTGAGGGTAGGCCAGGTTTCATTCCTTCTTTTGAATGGCCTGGAGAGGTTTATTTTCGTTTCAATTAGGTTTTCTACTAGTGATGACCTCACGGTCATGCTCTAGTAAGACCTAGTCCCTGTACAGTTTTTCGCTTTCTTTTTTTAATCTTATTGACCGAGTAAAAAAAAAGACTGCCACATTTAGTAAGAGTCATTTTATACCTTCGCTTTTCAGAATTGACACCCTCGTCATCACCACCCTGCATATCACCACCTTTGCCACCTTGGTCATCATCATCATGCATATCACCACCTTTGCCAAAGACCACCCTGCATATCACCACCTTTGCCACCATCATTGTCATCGCCATCGTCCATCACTATTATCACCTTTGCCACCATCATCGTCCTCCTTCTTCTCATTTTCATGTTTCTCCTCAACCTCTTCCTCTTCCTCCTCATCCTCAACCTCCAACTCCTCCTCCTCATCATCTTCTTCCTCACTTTGTAACTTTTTGTTCAATGAAATGATTTCTTGCAAGGTCTCAAAGAATTAAATCAACAACATCCCGATCTTTTTCCACAGTCTTGATTAGTCAATAAAGTATCTTGGCTTTTTCTTCAATGAAGCTAACAAGCTTTTGATGTTTAAGCCGCAACTCGTAAAGCTCTTCCAATACTTCATCTCTTTGTCTTTTCCGCTTCTGTACAACTTTTCTTTCAAGACATCTCTGCTATTTTATCCCCCACTCTTTCGTACTCTTCCGTAACTGTTGCTGTTCATCACTCCAAGCTTTTACCCATCCGGGTTGCATCTGAAAACATGCCAAAGTGTCAATATGTATAACAGGTGTACATCTTTTTACACATGTGTTACAGGTGTATATTGTTGTGCACATGACAAAATTTTCTCACCATTTTCAAGGTGTATATTGTTGTACACATATAGGAAGAAATCACTATCATAAAAAAAGTTATGAAGTTACCTTTTTCATGGCTTCATTAATGTCTTTCTCTATTGTATTGCTGATGTCACTTATTACCCACCTTAGAAATCTAGGAAACCATGTTCATTGTTTGGCGTCATGTTTGTTGTTATGTTCAAAGAAACCAATACTGCATTGACAAAAAGTTAAAGAGTTAGAAATCTTAGGACCGAACAAATACAGTGAACAAAAGCATGTAAATTGGTACAACGTAATACTTGTGTAAAACAATGTACACATACTATCTGTAACAGTGTACTCACCAACAGGTACACCGTACAACCATTAACTTTAAGTGGATCACCAACATTTTTCCTTATGCTATCCATTAAATATTTATGTATATGCACTGGCCAGTTGGTTTTCTTCATTCTTTCAAATGATTCAAAGTAGCAAGCAAATTTGCTCTTCGTAATCCCGCTTCCATTTGTGTGGTAAAAAAAAGGTGATGCACGGATACATCGCAAACAACACTACCAAGTCCTCAAAAGCATTTCTCTCAATCTCCTTATCCAACTTTGATTTTAGCTTCATTATACGCAAGATTTCACTCTCCACATCAAGTTTCCCCAACTTAGATTTCGCTTCAGATTTATTCGGTTTATTAGTGGTCCGTATGTTAGCTCAGCTCTAGTTTTGGCACACTCTCCTTCATCGGGTTCTGATCCCACCATTTCTAATTCAAAAATGAAGAACAAATCTTCTGGCATAGTCTCTACTTCCACAAAGTTTTTCTCCTCGGCAGTATTGAACATAAAGACATTTCTTTCTGAATGATCATGGCGGAAATTTTGCACAATCTTCAAGATTGATTCTGGACTCTTGAACCAAACATCATCTCTCTTCTTCTCCTTTTTCTTTTCTGAGTTTTCCTCCTCCTCCTTTTCAACTTTCTTGTTAATAAAGGCATCTACTACAGGCCAGAAAGGGCTCTCTTTTTGCTTCTCTAACTGAAATTCTGTGAACCAGACTTTGTCACGATCCTTTTTACGTACTTCTCCATCCTTTTCAAAGTGCTTGTTCACAAACTCACTGATTGCATTAAAACCTGCTCTATATGGTTTGTTTGTATCTACGAAAATAGACGAATGAGAATAAGAAAAGAGAAGCATAGCACATGATACTCATACAAAAATGTTGGTGTACAAACAAGTACACTGTTACAGATAGTGAGTAAAACACAGACAGAGCATACGCAAAATGCTAGTGTACAAACCAGTACACTGGTATAGATATGAGCATACAACACGCTGGTGTACCATTATTTACACACATACAAGAAATATCATAAAAATTGGTCTAAAACAGGCAGAACTGGACACGAAGCAGTGAAACAACATGCTGGTGTACCAGTATTTACACACAGACAACAATTCTCACAAAAATTGCTACAAAACAGGCAGAACTGGACATGAAGCACTGCAACAACATGGCGGTGTAAAGATGTGTACACACCAACAACAAAACAGTATAAAATTGCTCAGAAAAATATAGAACTGCACATGAAACACTGCAGTAGCATGGTGGTGTACAGATTGGTACACATACAAGAAATATCATAAAAACAGAACTGCACATGAAACACAGCAGTAGCATGGTGGTGTACAGATTGGTACACATACAAGAAATATCTTAAAAATTGCTCAAAAATATACAGAACTGGACTTGAATTGTTACCTTTTTTTCTGTTATGGTTGTTGAAGCCTTTGAATGCTTTGATTTCTTATTAGTCAGCTTGGTGTTTAAGTGCGAAGGCTTTGATGTTGAAGGCTTTGTTGTCTTTGGTTTCTTCTTAATTGGTGATGTTCTTGAGGTTTCTGCTATTGATTTTGATGTTGGTACTTCTAAACTTCTCTTAGATCTCGTTTTTGGACCTACTGATTTTGGCGTTGGTGTTGAAATTGGTGTTGAATCTTTTGATGACGACTTCGATCTTGTCGTTGGTGACGTTGATTTTGCGATTTCGTCTCCTGCTGGTGATGGATTTTGTTCTTCAGTTGATGATGAATCTTCAACTGTAGGTGTGTTATTCTTAGAAACTACTTTGTTTCTTTTCATCATTATGCTAATGATGCTTCATAGAATCGAGTTTTCTTGATGAATTTAGGGTTTTAGTCTGTGAGTTTTTTAGGGTTTGATTTTCTCTTTGATTTCTTCTTCTGAAGTTTCTGAAGTTTCTGAGAAAACAGAAATGGTGCGATTAAAGCGTAAATTGTCCGTTACGCCGCTTTAATTAGTTTTTTAATTATGGGCTAACGTGTCGCAATCACGAGAGACGTGTCGATTACAAAACTGATCCATTTGATTGCACGTGTGCTTAAATAAAAGCGTGCGAAGGTCAGTAGCGTCTTTGTACATTATTTGGATTAAATTGTACCTAGTCAACTAGGTCTGGACTAAACTGTCGTTTTTTGAGCGGTTTTGGACTGAACCGTTTTTTTCCCATATCGAAATGAGTCTTTACTCGGCATAAATTTCCTGACTCACATTATATCCCGATCATCGGACCCAACGTCATTGAATTCTGACTTCATGTACTTAGTATTAGTCCTACTGAGTCTAAAGACCTTTGATTCTAGAGTTCTTCTCCACAAGAACAGTTGCCTTTTGAACTCGGTATTAGCCTCGCCAATTAGCGCCACATCATCTGCAAATAACATACACCAAGAAAGCACTCCTTGAATATCCCTCATAACTTGATCAATCACTAGAGAAAAGATATATGGACTCATGTAGGACCCTGGTGTGATCTTATCTTGATAGGAAAGTCATTCATTACTCAATTGCAAGTTAAATAAGACACCGATTACCACGCCCTCGTACATATACTTGAATAAGGTGACGTACATTGTGGATACCTTCTTTTCAAGAGACCACCACATTACCTCATGTAGCTCTTTTTTGTAAGCTTTCTCTAAGTCGATGAACATCATTGTAATTTTTGCAGAAATTACATCAATCAAATACATTGAAATGGAAATACATAAAAAAATACAAATATTATGTATTTTAAAATACAACAGAAATATTAATTACATGTATTGCAATGAGGAGGTTGATGATGATGATTGAGGGATGATTTCTGTTGATTCCACCATTTGAATTTTCGTTCTTCAATGTGAACATTTTTCTCTTCTTCATGAAGATAAGATGGTCCAAGGAGTAATAATTTGCGCGGTGCGTCGAAACTGCAATCATATCCAGCAGCCATGGATCTTCATAAGAATGCAGATCTAGTCATTCCAATGTTATTTGCGCTTGAATATATTTGAAACGATTTAATCACATATAAGCCTTAAATGGCTATATGAAATTGAATTATCACCAAACTAGGGATTATATCTTATTTAAATAATAATTAGTATATTTACAAACCATAAAATCTGGGCAGAAAACTTAATTGAGAATGAGCTTAAATTTAAACTCAAAGTATTTTCTAATTCGGAAGAAGGATGATGAAGAAGGTGAATAAAAAGAAAAACCATTCTAATGTAACATATATCAGAGATAACAATACATATATAACAAAAACTTTTTTTCTTATTTTGAAGACTTGTACTCGCAATCTTCAATTGTCATAGATAATGAATTGTTTAGTAATGTGCAGTCTTGTCCTTCGGTAGAACAACAAAACACTTTAGAGAACATGGTGACACATGAGGAGATAAAGCAGGATTTATTCTCCATTAACAAAGAAAGTGCCCTAGGACCAGATGGATACTCACTCAAATTCTATATGTCAGCTTGGGATGTGGTTGGCCCAACAATTACCAACTTAGTCTCTGATTTCTTCACTAAAAAAGCGGGGGTACAACAACCACACTCAATATTTCGATTAGCAATCTGTATGGACTAACTCCAATATACTTTCAAGAGAATCAACTAGACTCAATCTTAATAAAGTATATCAAAGAGTTATATCATCTCGATCTCTCGATTTAATTCTTACTCAAGCAAACAGAAATATGCGAGTCTAATTAAATACAAGAGAGATAACTTGGATGGTACCAAAGACCAATATCCAAGTGTCAATCAATGTAAATCAACAACCAAAGGTTGGATATTCTAATTGATTGAACTAACGCACAACCAGTGATATTTCAATTATATAACAAAATATAATGCGGAAAAGAAATAACACAGACACCAGAAGTTTTGTTACCGAGGAAACCGCAAATGCAGAAAAACCACGGGACCTAGTCCAGATTGAACACACACTATATTAAGCCGCTACAAACACTAGACTACTACAAACTAACTTCGGTCTGGACTGTAGTTGAACCCCAATCAATCTCACACTGATCCAAGGTACAGTTGCGCTCCTTACGTCTCTGATCCCAACAGGATACTACGCACTTGATTACCTTAGCTGATCTCACCCACAACTAAGAGTTTTTACGACCCAAAGTCGAAGACTTTAATAAAAAAATCCGTATCACACAGAAAAGTCTACGGTAATAGATAAATCTGTCTCCCACAGAAATACCTACGAGTTTTCTTCCGTCTTTTGATAAATCAAGGTGAACAGGAACCAATTGATAACCCGAGACTTATATTCCCGAAGAACAGCCCTAGTATTATCAATCACCTCACAATAATCTTAATCGACGCTTTGAAAGAAGATATTGTGGAATCACAAACGATGAGGCGAAGATGTTTGTGACTACTTTTATATTTTGCCTATCGGAGATATCAATATCAAGCCAATCGTTACGATTGTACTCAATACGATAGAAACAACAAGATCAGATCACACAACTACAAGAAAGTAGTATCGGTATGGCTTCACAATCCCAATGAAGTCTTCAAGTCGTTAACCTACAGGGTCTCGATAAGAAACCTAAGGTTAAAGGAGAATCGACTCTATCTTATACAACTAGTATCACATAGGAGGTGTGGGGATTAGGTTTCCCAGTTTCTAGAGTTCTCCCTTATATAGTCTTTCAAATCAGGGTTTGCAATCAATGTTAGCTTAGTAACAAAGCATTCAATATTCACCGTTAGATGAAAACCTGATTAGATTCAAGCTAATATCTTTCAACCGTTGGATCGAAAACTTAGCTTGTTACACACAAATGAAATGCACGTTTTAGGTTTGTGTAGCCGTACCCAAACATGTACATTTATTGGTTCAACAATAGTTAACCAAATGGTTAGCCATATAATAACTTTCATATTAACCATATTCTTCTTCACTATAACTAGTTCAAATGACTCAAATGAAATAGTTAGAGAGTTGTTCAATTGCTTAGATCTTATATAATTATACAAGACACAATCGAAGCAAAAACGATTTGATTCACTCGAATCGATTCATGAACTTTATAGCCACGGTTTGCAAACTTGCATTCCTTAGTTAATATAAGTATAAGTTCACGAATAATCGTTTTTAGATATAACCAACCTAAGTACGCAGACTAGGTACGCGGACTTAAGTACCCGGAATAAGCTTGTAACAAGTTTACAAACTCCAGAAGATTTTCTCAGGAAGAGAACCTCCGACAGTATGCGCACTTGGTTCACGGACTCTTGTTCCGGTTTTCCTGATCAATAAAGTAAGCATACTTTGGTTCAAGAAATAAGGACTTATACATGTATGTGTTTCCACACAATGCTTATATCCATCAATGGTTATATAATCTAAACTCTCATTTCAATCATTGAAACATTCTTAGAGTACGTTATATAGTTGTTATTCACAAACCATTTTTCGTCAAAGTGATTGAAACATAACATGACTTTCGTTACTAGGTAAAGATGAACTTGGTCAAAGCGAAAACTTACCAACACATATTTCGAGAAATAGATAGGCGGGATAAACTCGGCTCGAAATAGCAAATGTGTATAATTAAAGTCTATATAGCAAAACGACTTTTGTCTGAAGATAGGAGATAGAGTAGACAGACTTTTGAGTGATAGATAAGTTCAAGTCTCCACATACCTTTTAGTCGATGGAGTTCCGCCAGTTCCTCGAGTAGTTCTTCGTCTTGTATGATGATCGCCGTGGAGTTCTTGAGCTCAACTACACTTTCTATCCTAGTCCGAGACTTAGCTATAGTAGACTAGAAATCAAGACTTATAGTTTTGATCACTAACATTGACAAACATGCTTGAGATAGCAATGCATGCGAGTTCGACCGAGCAGTACTCTAACATTCACGAATGGATCTTTCTCCTCTCAAATCAACCATACACACGTCACCTTAATCCCCAAAATCAGTAAACCATAAAACCCTTCGCAATTCCGTCCATTTCGCTTGTGTAATGTAAGCATCTCTAAAATCATTGTGGCAAGACTACAACCTCTCCTCCCACTCCTCATTAATCCGCATCAAAGTGCCTTTATCCCCGAAAGATCTATTCGTGATAACATTTCTTTAGCCATGGAATTATTTCATTCAATTAGAACCTCTCAACCAGGTCAGCAACCCAAATTTTTTCTTAAACTAAACATACACAGGCTTATGACAAGCTTGATTGGAAATTCATTGCAAAAGCAATGACAACGCCAGGTTTACCAAGTTGGCTTGTAATTAGAATAATGTTCTGCATGAAAAGCGTGACTTTGGCCGTCAAGATCAATGGTGCCCATCATGGATTCATACAACCGACTTGTGGTATTTGGAAAGGCGATCCGTTATCCCCCTACATATTCATCATGTGCGCAAAAATTCTTTAGAGGAACCTGATTCATCTTGAGAAGCAAGGTCTGATAAAAGGTATTAAAATTTCCCATAACTCCACACATATTACACATCTCATGTATCCAGACGACTTTCTCCTTACATGTCATGCAAGCCCGACGAATTGTTATAACCTTATTCATATCCTTAATAAATACGGTACCTCAGCATGACAACAGATTAATGCCTCGAAATCTTGCATCATCCACCACCCACACCTTTCAAACCATCAAAGAAACACCCTTCAATCCATCTCCAGCTTCAAAAAAAGTTCGATACCACCCACCTATCTTGGTGCTCCTATCCCCCATGGTCACAATTCCAGGGAAAGATATGCTCTTTTACTGCAGAAGTTGACTAGTAAGTTACAAGGTTGGGAAAAAACGTTACTAAACCAATTAGCTCGTCTACTTTTAATCGATAGTTCACTTGTACCCGTTGCAAACCATGTTATGCAAACCATTAAGCTTCCTCAACACATGCACCACAAACATTGATCAACTAAAACGAAATTTCTTCTAGGGTCACCAAGGAAATACCAGGAATCTGCATCCCATAAATTGAAAGATAGTTTGCAAGAATAAGTCAACAGCAGGACTAGGTATAAGATCAAGTGAGACGATGAACAAAGCTTTAATTCTAAAGAGACTGTGGGCCATCCATAAGCAACCAAATTCAATGTGGTCTTCTAATTCCACAGGTAAGTATCTCCCTAACTCTTTGCTTGTTTCTCCTTTATCTATCACTAACTCAAATCCTAGCCTTCTTTAGCGAGATATCAATAAATTTCTTCCTATGTTCAACTTGGGTTTATGTTGCGATACCAACTCTGACTTAGCTGAGTTACCTTAAATAGCTTTTCTATTTTTAGCTTGTCTTTAATTCCTAGTTTAGTTAAAACTCTATTTTTAGTTTTACTTATTTCACAAGCATGAGAAGATATAAATACTCCTCTGCAATTGCGTTTAAAGCTTAAGAATTAATACGAGAACTCTTTCAATCTCTCTGATCTCATTATTCTTTTCTTATTCTCTTCTAAATTCTATTCTAAGTCTCTTAATTCTTCAACAACTTAGGGTTTTATACCTATTTTATCACTTAAGCTATTGTGTTACGGTTTTGAACCCTAACATCTGGTTCAGAGCAGGTTTATCCTGTATCTATTTTCCACCAATTTTTTTTTCTCTCTCAATGACGTACAAGGATGATTTGTCTACCCTACAAGAGAGTATTTCTGGTGTTGCTACCAAACTTGATAAGGTTACAACCAGATTTGACGATGTCACAAACAAACTTGATGCCGTTGCAACTAAACTTGATACACTGGTTCTCACCCTCACCACTAATCATGATTTTGTCAAAAAAGCTCGTGAGGATGATAGAGTTAATCGCAAGCTTGATTCTGACAGCCTTGAACAATCTATTACAACAAATATCACTGCAAACTTTCGTTCTATCCTTGAAGATCTCCTTCCTAAACACACAGAGGATTCTCACCAAGACCGAAAAATCGCACCGTCAACACTAATGGTGATGGAATTCTAAACACTCCTTTCCGCACACCACAAGTCCACCTTAAGTTTGCTTCTTTTGATGGTGACGATGTTGATGGTTGGTTGTTTCAAGCTGAACAATATTTTTCTTGGCATGGTATTGCCAATAATATGAAAGTATCTCTTGCTGCTGCTCATCTGAAAGGAGACGCTAATGCTTGGTTTCGTTGGAAACGCACCACAGTTGTCAATCCTTCATGGACACAGTTCTGTTCTCTGGTGCGAGAACGTTTTTCCCCTGAGAAGTTTGTTGATGCTAAGATGGCCATTAGCACAATTCAACAGAAAGGTACTGTCAAAGATCATATCCCTGAATTCGAACGTCTATTAAATTTTGTTGATTTCCCTGAATCCCATTTGATAAATTTATTCATCCATTCTTTGAAACCTGAGATTGGTTCTGTGGTGAAGTTATTTGAACCCTCAAATTTGGCTTCAGCTTTTAAGAAGGCACTTAATCAGGAAGAAGTTTTATTATCCTCTCCCAAAGTTTTTCCTAGGACCAACCAGTTTAAACCTTCTGCTGCTGCCACTAATCCTTTACTTAAGAGAAATCCTTTACCAGCCGGTGTTAAACGCCTGACTTGGGAAGAACAGAAGGAAAAACGGGCCAAGGGCCTTTGCTTTAATTGTGATCACTTATATGAGCCTGGTCATGTCTGTTTGAAGCCGCGACTCTTAATCTTGGATATGCCTCCAACTGAAATAACAGAAGAACATCTTGAATCCGATGCAGTTGATGATGTTGCAGATATCACTCAAAATTTTTCTGATCACAGCACACCAACAATATCTTTGAATTCCTTAGTGGGTTCTTTTTTCCCTAGGACCATGCGAATTTTGGGTTACACTAAAGCTCAACTGGTTCGACTCGTACGTGCCCAGTTCTACAACCAAGACGCCGTGCACTTGCGGTATTACAAAAACTTGGTAGGCCTCGAATGATGTATAAATTTATGACCTACATGTTATAATCCGCAAGTGCACGGCGTCTATTGGAGACGCGGCAAGTACGGGTCGAACCACAGAGACTTGTGGTGCCCTTATATGATCTAAGGCTTGCTACTCAACTGAGTTCTAAAAGTGACAGTGACAACAGATGGTAAAACAGATATTTTTGTGCCGAAACGGCTGATATTGAAGAATGAACCTAAACTAAGGTAAAAACAGTGACAAAGGTATGTTTGGGTTATCAATTCCACCACTAAATTCCTAGTATGTGCTTTCAACTAAGTTAAATGTCTTGTTCCTATAGTAGTTAAGGGCAAGTGTGTCAATTCTCGCTACTTAACTAAGGAGTTTCTCCAAGTAAAACTTCAAATACCAATAAGGGTACTAACCCGAGCATTAGTTATCTAATCAAGTATAACTAATCAAAGGAATTAGCATTTAATAATTGAAACAAGAGCCGAATCACTCTCAACTCAAATATTAACCTAACTACAAAGCATCCATGGCTTTGGTATGCACTGTGAGAGAAAAGAGTTGAAGTGATAAAATTGAAGTTATCTAATAAATACTAAGCATACAAGAACATTTCAACTGAGTTTAAACACAACTGTGAATTAGGGTTTCGTCTCAAACCCTCACACTAAATTAAAACACAAAATTAAACCTAAATGACACTCTGGCTAACCCAGGCGTACCAATTTCACTCTCTACTCCTCCTATTTATACATGCCCAAGTATCCCCAAATATCTAACCCTAATTCATTTAAAATAACAATTAATTGAAAATACATCGAACCCATACTCGAATTCGCTCCCTCTTCTGTCTAATCGCCTCAAAGACGCCATGCATGGTTGTTGTGACCTACCCCTAGTTCTTATCTTCTCTAAGTTAGCTTCTAGGGTTGCAGAAGCTAAGAGAGAGAAAATAAGAGCTAAAGAGGTAGAGTAGGAGGTGGTGCGGTTGTTTCGTGTCGTGGTATGGAGAAGAAAGAAGGGTGCAGCGCTCCGCAACATGGTTTGGTCGGAGAGGAGGGGATGGTTTCTGCAGAGATCGGGTGGAGAAGAAAGAGAAATGGAAGAGAAGAATAGGGTTCGGTCGAAAGGGTAGTATAGGGTTAGGGATTTCGTTGTGAGGCAGGCGCAAAGAGTTTGATGGGAATGCCTCAAATGAGCGTAGGATTTAGTCAAAGATCCGAACGGACGAGAATGGTAGCCGGTCTCGGTGTGATCTCGGTGTTGTGCGGATCATCGAGAGATAGATGTAAGCGATGGAGCGACCGTTGGATGTAGCCAGGCGAGATCTTGACGGCTCGAGTGAGCGGGCTCGGATCCGGGTCGTGGGTAGCTCTAGCCCATGTCTTCCTTGTTGGGTTGCAACCGATTCGCGCGCTTGGCTTTGGCTATCTGCTCCATAGATGCTCGACTCCAATTCTTGCTCTTTGGCTCCTCAAATTCTCCGAGCTTTATTTATTACCTAAAAACACAAAATTAATTAATACAAATATTTATTCTTGAAAACAAAGAAAACACAGAATATGGGATAATATCTGATTTCTAAGCGCAAAAGATGAGTAAAATGCCAATAAAAAGGTGTATAAATATGCACTATTTGGCACTCATCAAATACCCCCAAACCCGAATTTTACTTGTCCTCAAGTGAAACAAAATGAAGAAATCCTAACTATACCACTGTCGCTGGTCTCTCGAATGCATTTAGCGTATGCACTAAGCCTTTAAACCCCTAGGTGTCCCTAGTGGACGAGTTGTAGTCTCGTGAGGGTTTACCAGAGGTGTACCCACAAAACCTTCTCCAACTTCGTAGTGTAAAAGAGTCTCAAGCATCCAAGGAGCTATGAGGACATAGAGTTTCTGCATGCTAGTAATGTAAGTTAGAACTATCGAAGAACGCATTCTCATCCTTAAGTCTTTGAGCGAGAAGTAACCATACCATATGAAAGAACTCGGATTCGATTGTGATCATAAGCCTCGACTTCGCCTCACTATTAGGGTTTTATGATAATTGCACTCAAAAAGATCGCTTTTTAGTCTCTCATGTGTGCAGGCAGGGGAATAAAGAGAGAAATCCCGCACACGTTGTAGGTAAGAAGGATAACCTTCCGAAATAAAATCTGAGACTCCACGTATGTGGACAAAAAGAATCTTTTTCCGATGATCTCTAAGAAGGGAAATCAACCATTAGCAAGGGGTGGAGTACTCACTCACTTCTCACCCGATCGACAATTAATATCACTCTCATAAGAAACCATAGAAACGCTCTTCAATCTTCGGTCTTCGGTCTTCAATTGTTGATGACTTAACTTCTAAACTTCACAAAACTTGACAATTTATTAACTTTTCTACTCAAATTCCTTGTTGTTTGGATTTTTCTTTTTACATTCTTCTTTACCATGGTGGTAGCAAAAATAAGAAAATAAACTACAATATTTTTTTTTGACTTTTTTTTTGACTTTTTTTTTTTGACTTTTTTTTTTTTTTTTTTTTTTTTTTTTTTTTACAAAAGTGAAAATAAAAATACAAATAATGACACAACTAACTCCATGGACAAAGGACTTTATCACTCAATTTTTCCACAACTTGTATTGTCTTGATTTTATAAATTTTATTAATTCTCATCCTATTTTCTTTTCTTTGTTGCACATAAACCTTGGACTATATCAATTTTTCTTTCAATATTCTGATTAACGCTCCGCTTTGCCGACGATGATGTGTTTCTATGGGTCTTGCTTGATTGAGAGAGAGAATGATGCTAACTACAAATCGGTATTTAGAAGGAATTTTCATCTTTAGACGTCACCCTCATGATTGACAAAAACTAGCACTCAAGAGATCAAAAGTAGTGCTGAAAATGGTGCGAAGTTGGGTAGCTCACCATTCCTACCCGGAATTTACGTATGGTGACACACACTCTAACAAACTTTTTTAGAAAGTTGCAAAAATTTGAAGGTTGGTGCCTCACTTGATGTAAATTGGGTAGTCTCCACTATGGGTGATCACAATTCTACTACCGAATATCTAAACAAAGACCTTATTCGCCCTCCCAGGTATGGTTAAATCCAACTTTAACGCTCTAATCAACTAAGGAACCCGATTGCGTTTCTCCAGTACTTCCAAGTTCGTTATTTCGGTCGAATCTCTATGTAAACATAGCTAAAAGCATGCTAGTGACTCTAAAATCTCTAAAAGTTGGAGGTTTTTACAAAAAGAGTTTTTGAATTTTTTTTTTTTTTTTTTTTTTTTTTTTTTTTTTTTTTTAATATGCAAGATAAAATAAAAGACTAAAATAAAAGGTAAAATAAAAGACTAAAAACTCTAAATGCAAAAATATGCAAATGCACCCCAAACCTAAATCAAACATTGTCCTCAATGTGTCTACATATAGGAAAAATTTAAACAAATACGTACCACGAGAATTATGCCGATAAGATAAAAGGGAAGAGATTACCTGGATGTCGGCAAGAGCAAGGTTGAGCTTCATTCGTCAAGGCTAGAATCCAATATTCTCAACGGAGATCATATCGGATTAGCATAATATATGTGCAAGAAGACTCAACCGAATCAAGAAAAGAAAATTTAACAAGTCCTACTTTTATTATATACAAAAATTCACCATAAACTAACAATCTAAAGAGTTGAGGATCAACCCAATAGAAAATATATACAAACATTAACAAATATAACAAGAAAATGGGCTTTGGTTTATGTGGGAATTTGGTTTATTGGGCTTTTGGTTTGTTTGGGATTTGGTTTCAATGGGATTCATTTGGTTTTGTTGGGAAAGTTTGGTTTATTTGGGAGGCCCAGGTTGCTGTGGGCTCAATTTGGTTTGTTTGGGATTTGCTGTTTGAAGCCCAGGATTTGTGAACTGCACAGCCCAGATGTCTAGCTTATGTGGGCTGAAGGTTGTGTGGTTGCAGCCCAAGTGGTTGTGCAAAGCCTAGGTTGAGTTAGCCCAAATGAAGGTGTTCACCCATCAAGTGGCTTGATTGTGAGCAGCCCAAAGATTCAATTAGGTGGGCCTAGTCGATTGCACAAATTTTAGTTTGGGTGCACAAAATTTGTGTTGTTTTTAAAAAAGTATAGCCTAGAATGAATTGGGTTGGGCCCAGTTGAAAGTGCACACCCAGTAGACTTGGTTTAAGTGGGCGATTTATTTTACTGACCCATGTTTGCTTACCGCTGATGGTCCGGCCCATTGGCCACAAAATTTGATTAGGCCGACAAATGTATAGCCCAGATGATGTGGGCTCAAGTGGGTGCAAAGCCCAGGAGCTGAACTTGTGTGGGCTGAGAGTTTAGAGTGCTAAGCCTAGTAAGTGGGTTTCAGAGCTTAGCATAGCTTAGTGCTTTTTGTCAGAAGTTCTCGGGCCTTCACAAAGACAAAGCCAAGTGCGGTGGTCAAACTTATGCTTTGGTCGTCGCCAAGCACAAAGTTGGCTATGTGCAGAGTTACAAGTTGCAAATGATCACCACACAGTTCACACAAAATAATACAGCCAAGCTTATGCAGGTCAAACTAGTTCAGCAGGCATTTTTAGACAAGGCAGAGCAACACTCAATCCTGGTTCAGATAACCAACCAATTCACACCACAGGGAGCAATACATGTGAAATTTCAAGGTCAGAAATTATGCACACGCATTCAACAAAGATTTCCAGCTTAACACATTGTGACTCATCGACAACAGGGGAATGATGTTCTTGGTTTTTCACAGGTTATGCTCAAGACTTGGTTGACCTAATATAACATGCTCAAGGTACGTGGCTGATGGTGTCAATATACACAAATTGATGTCAACAGTAAGCTCGGGGGTTTAACACAAATTCTCAGGCATTGACATATTTGGCTTAGCTCTAATTTAGCAGCATGCACATATAATTGGTTCTCACAGATCATGCAGGGCACCAGTGCAGCTAGTTTGCAACTTCATGCTATGAAAGTGATTCATTTAACAGGGTCAAGCATTCATGGCAATTAGCTCGTGAAACACAATCAACTAAGTCGCTATCATACAACCAAGCATGTTATTCAAATATGAAATTCCAGACTTTTATCCACACTAAACATGCACAGATGCACAAATGCTCAGTAATCATGCACAAGTTATCTTGGCTCAGATTGCAGCTTAAATGGCTCTCCAATCTGCACTCAACTCACAAACTTCAAAATGGATTGAGCACTGTGAGGGTATCTCGAAGGATGAGCTCGGGGTATGCTTCGAGGTTATGCAAGATTCGGTGGGTCACAAGACTACCTTGAGAGCTAAGCTCTCGGGGGCAATTGGCCGAGGCAAAGCAAAGAATAGGCTTCTTATGCACCACAGATTAATGGTGAGGTAGCAACAGAGTATGTAAAGCCTCACGATTTGAACACATGGGTTGCAGTGGCATACATGGCATACAGGGGAAGTTTAGGCTTACCTCAAGAACCGGGATTTTCTTGGGTTGGCTCACTGCACTACGCTTGCTCAAGCAGCACCGGCTAGCAAGGCTCAAGAAAGACCGGCTAGCAAGGCTCAAGACAAAGAAGACAGTAGGTACCCGTAGCTCAACATAGAATTTAGTTCCCACAGCTTAAAGCAAAGAGAGTAAACTCGCATAAGCCTCGGGAATTGGACTGTCACAAGGGAAAACTTGATTCAATATGCAGCAATACACTAAGAGTATGCAAGGTAAAAATGTAGAAATGGAAACTACAGCTAAGTGCACTAATATGATAATCTAAGTTACACTAATATGATAATCTAAGTTACACTAATACGCTAAGTTATAATAATCAAAGAGTTAAAAGAAACAAAACAAAACATGTATATACGAGGATAATTGAAAAACAGTGAAGCGAGCCAATGAATCAGCAAGGCACGCGCCAAGTCCCCGGCAACGGCGCCAAAAACTTGGTAGGCCTCGAATGATGTATAAATTTATGACCTACATGTTATAATCCGCAAGTGCACGGCGTCTATTGGAGACGCGGCAAGTACGGGTCGAACCACAGAGACTTGTGGTGCCCTTATGTGATCTAAGGCTTGCTACTCAACTGAGTTCTAAAAGTGACAGTGACAACAGATGGTAAAACAGATATTTTTGTGCCGAAACGGCTGATATTGAAGAATGAACCTAAACTAAGGTAAAAACAGTGACAAAGGTATGTTTGGGTTATCAATTCCACCACTAAATTCCTAGTATGTGCTTTCAACTAAGTTAAATGTCTTGTTCCTATAGTAGCTAAGGGCAGTGTGTCAATTCTGCCACTTAACTAAGGAGTTTCTCCAAGTAAAACTTCAAATACCAGCTAAGGGTACTAACCCAGAGCATTAGTTATCTAATCAAGTATAACTAATCAAAGGAATTAGCATTTAATAATTGAAACAAGAGCTCGAATCACTCTCAACTCGGTATTAACCTAACTACAAAGGTGCATCCATGGCTTTGGTATGCACCGTGAGAGAAAAGAGTTGAAGTGATAAAATTGAAGTTATCTAATAAATACTAAGCATACAAGAACATTTCAACCGAGTTTAAACACAACCGTGAATTAGGGTTTCGTCTCAAACCTCACACTAAATTAAAACACAAAATTAAACCTAAATGACACTTCCGGCTAACCCAGCACTACCAATTTCACTCTCTACTCCTCCTATTTATACATGCCCAAGTATCCCCAAATATCTAACCCTAATTCATTTAAAATAACAATTAATTGAAAATACATCGAACCCATACTCCGAATTCGCTCCTCTTCTCGTCTAATCGCCTCAAAGACGCCATGCATGGTTGTTGTGACCTACCCCTAGTTCTTATCTTCTCTAAGTTAGCTTCTAGGGTTGCGAAGCTAAGAGAGAGAAAATAAGAGCTAAAGAGGTAGAGTAGGAGGTGGTGCGGTTGTTTCGTGTCGGTATGGAGAAGAAGAAGGTGCAAAGCGGCTCCGCAACATGGTTTGGCCGGAGAGGAGGGGGATGGTTTCTCACAGAGATCGGGTGGAGAAGAAAGAGAAATGGAAGAGAAGAATAGGGTTCGGTCGAAAGGGTAGTATAGGGTTAGGGATTTCGTTGTGAGGCAAAGCAGCAGAGTTTGATGGGAATGCCTCGGCGAGCGTAGGGATTTAGGGGCGGGAAGATCCGAACGGACGAGAATGGTAGCCGGTCTCGGTGTGATCTCGGTGTTGTGCGGGATCATCGAGAGATAGATGTAAGCGATGGAGCGACCGTTGGATGTAGCCCAGGCGAGATCTTGACGGCTCGAGTGAGCGGCTCGGATCCGGTCGTGGGTAGCTCTAGCCCATGTCTTCCTTGTTGGGTTGCAACCGATTTCAAGCGCGGCTTTGGCTATCTGCTCCATAGATGCTCGACTCAATTCTTTTGCTCTTTGGCTCCTCAAATTCTCCGAGCTTTATTTATTACCTAAAAACACAAAATTAATTAATACAAATATTTATTCTTGAAAACAAAGAAAACACAGAATATGGGATAATATCTGATTTCTAAGCGCAAAAGATGAGTAAAATGCCAATAAAAAGGTGTATAAATATGCACTATTTGGCACTCATCATCAACCTTTTTCCATTCTGATTGACTCTGGTTCTACCCATAATTTCCTTCATCCTAAAGTAGCTAAACAGTGTGGGTATTCTACACATTCTGCCAATGCTGCTTTGCAAGTTACTGTTGGTGATGGTGCTCAAATACATACTAGAGGACTTTACAGTAATATTCAGGTTAAAATACAGGATTATTCTTTCTCCACAGATTTTCATCTTCTTGATATTAGTGGGTGTGATGTTGTTTTAGGAGTTCAATGGTTACGTACATTGGGTCCTATTACATGGGATTTTTCCAAATTACTGATGAAGTTTACAATACAAGATCAAGATGTGGTCTTACATGGCAATAATTCTTCCAGCATCATGCTTTTGGACAGTAAACCTATGCAACACTTGTTATCCAGAGAGAGCTTTGCGGTTTTCTTACAAATATCGGCTTTATCTGCTTCAAACAATGCTCCTGTACTTATTCCACATGAGTTACGTGACTTACTTTCTACATATACTGATGTTTTTAAAACTCCAACTTCATTACCTCCTGAAAGATTACATGATCATCGTATCAACTTGATTCCGTATGTCGCGCCCACAATGTCGACCATACCATTATCCACATTTTCAAAAGGCTCGAAACCGAAAAGATTGTGCATGAACTACAACAGGCTGGCTTTATCCGACCTAGTTCTAGTCCTTATTCATCTCCTATCTTGATGGTACGTAAGAAGGATGGCTCTTGGCGAATGTGCGTTGATTACGGTGGCTTTGAATAAGCTTACCATCAAAGACAGATTTCCAATACCAATGGTGGATGAGTTATTGGATGAATTACATGGTAAAACAGTTTTTACCAAATTGGATTTTCGATCTGCTTACCATCAATTACTTATGCACAAGTCGACATTCCAAAAAACAAATTTTTCGAACTCATGATGGTCATTATGAGTTCTTAGTCATGCCGTTTGGACTCTCAAATGCTCCAGCAACCTTTCAGGGATTGATGAACCATATTTTTCGTCCTCATCTTCGCAGGTTTGTGCTGGTATTTTTCGATGATATCTTAGTTTACAAAGAACAACATGACCGAGCATCTTCAACATTTGTCTACTTATTTGAATTATTAAGAACTCATCGCTTATTCGTCAAGGAGTCTAAATGCACCTTTGCACAAACTACAAGAAATATTTGGGTCACGTAATCTCTTCCGAGGGTCTCATTGATCGTGATAAGATTCAAAGTATTCTGTCATGGCCTCTTCCTACCTCTTTGAAAGAATTGCGCGGATTCTTGGGTTTAGCTGGCTATTATCGCAAATTTGTAAAAGATTTTGGCAAACTAAGTGCACCTTTAACCCAACTGCTGAAGAAGGATGCATTTATCTAGAGTGATAATGCTACTATTGCATTCAAAGTGCTTCAAAAGGCTCTTACTACAACCCCAGCTTTTAATACTTCCATTTTTCTAAGGAATTCTCTCTTGAGTGTGATGCTTCCGGTAATGGGTTAGAGTCGTATTGATGCAAGCCTGGTCGCCCAGATTGCTTATTATAGCAAACCATTGACAGTAAAAACTTAAATCTTTCAATTTATGATAAGGAAATGCTTGCAATTGTCTCGGCAGTTCACAAATGGAGACCTTACTTACTTGGTCGGCATTTCAAGATTCTTACCGATCACGTAAGTCTAAAATACTTTCTAGATCAAAAACTTTCTTCCATGGAACAACAAAAATGGCTATCCAAACTTTTGGGATATGACTATGAGATTATTTTTCGAAAAGGAAAAGAAAACATTGCAGCTGACGCTTTGTCTCGCAGTATTGGTTCAAACTTTAGCTTGTCTGCACCAATTTTCTCTGGAGTTCATGAAATAATTCAAGAATGTCATCTTGATGCTGAGTTGAGTAAATTAATTCAACAACTTATAGATTCTCCTTCTTGCAAACTCCATTTCTCTTATATTGATGGTGTTTTGCGTTACAAGGGCCGTATAGTGGTAGTATCTACTTCTTCATGGTGTACCAAACTTCTAGACGAATTTCACTCAAATCCAATAGGAGGGCATTCAGGATTTCTGAGGACTTATAAACGTCTACAACATAATTTTTATTGAAGGGTATGAAGACAAAGAATTAAGAATTTTATTGCTCATCATGATGTATGTCAACGAAATAAAACTAAGCTATTTCACCACCGGATTATTGAGTCCACTTCCTATTCCTTCGACGTTTGGATTGATATATCCATGGACTTTATAGATGGTTTTCCTATTTCTCGCACGCAAGAATGCAATGCGGTAGTTGTTGACCGTTTATCCAAGTACGCGCATTTTATTCCTCTCACGCATCCATATTCTCGCTAGTTCTATTGCAGATGTATTCGTCGTGAAATTGTTCGACTTCATGGAATGCCAAGAAGTATAGTGAGTGACAGAGATCCAGCTTTTTATGAGCAACTTTTGGATAGCTTATTTTAAGCTGCAAAATACACAACTCTATCACACTTCTGCGTATCATCCCCAGAGTGACGGACAGACTGAAGTCACTAATGGAATGTTAGAATGCTATTTGCGATGTTTTGTTGGTATGAATCCAAGGGATTGGACGAAATGGTTACCTTGGGCTGAATGGTGGTATAATACAAGTCATCATTCTGCAATTAATATGACTCCATACCAAGCTCTTTACAAACCGGCCTCCTCCAACAATTTCAAATTTATCTACCTGGTACAACTTCTGTACATGATGTTGATTTAAATCTCAGAGCACGGGATCATACCTTAAAGCTGCTAAAATCTCAGTTGCATGATGCTCAAGCTAGAATGAAAGCATACGCAGATGCTCATCGTACTGAGAGAGAATTTTCTATTGGAGACTGGGTTTTTCTACGACTACAACCATATAGACAAAAAACTGTCACTAATCAATCTTTCTCCAAACTATCTCCAAGATTTTATGGTCCTTTTAAAATTATTGAGAGAATTGGTTCAGCTTGCTATAAGTTGGAGCTTCTGCAAAAGCCGCATTCACCCTGTGTTTCATGTTTCTCAATTGAAACTTAAACTAGGATCCTCTAATTCGGTTCAACAGATTCTACCCGCTGTTATTGATTATGATAAGTGGGAACCAGAGGCTGTTTTGGAACGCAAGATGTTCAAAAAAGGTTCTTATACTGGCACCAAATGGTTAGTGAAATGGGTAGATCACCCTACTGATGAAGCTACATGGGAGGTTGCAGATGAGTTACTTCTTCGTTTTCTAGAGTTCAAGGCTTGAGGACAAGCCGTTTTTCATCCAGGGAGGGATGTTGCGATGCCAACTCTGACTTAGCTGAATTACCTTAAATAGCTTTTCTATTTTTAGCTTGTCTTTAATTCCTAGTTTAGTTAAAACTCTATTTTTAGTTTTACTTATTTCACAAGCATGAGAAGATATAAATACTCCTCTGCAATTGCGTTTAAAGCTTAAGAATTAATACGAGAACTCTTTCAATCTCTCTGATCTCCTTATTCTTTTCTTATTCTCTTCTAAATTCTATTCTAAGTCTCTTAATTCTTCAACAACTTAGGGTTTTATACCTATTTTATCACTTAAGCTATTGTGTTACGGTTTTGAACCCTAACAGTTTATTTCACCAAATAAGATTAGGTGCTAAAACTTCCATTTGGTCCCAACAATGGATACCAGGAATATAACTTGTATACTACCACTCCACCATGGCATATCCAACCGCTCATTCACAAAATCAAAGAGTTCCAACAACAAATAACACACTGGTAGATTTTTCATGTTTACAGAGAAGTAATTCAACTAGCCCATACTTAAGACAACTTTGCTGCTGATAAGACTCAAGCACTTGGTTTCTCCGCTACAAAACACATTTGGTTAGAATGCACCCCCAATTTCAAGAAATAACAATGTAATTTAGGACCAACTTGGATTGACTTTCCAACGTGTTCTTACGCTAGCTTAAGTTTGGTTTCGAAAAAAAAAAAAAAAACTAACAAACATAGGCATAACACAGGTGGAGCAAAAATGGAATTGCACGTATGGAATACAACATTACTTGGTAGGACATGTATATTTACTTTTGCCCTTTCTTTGCCCCTGGGAACCAAAAAGAATCATTTCATTTCTCAACTAGATAATAACCCGTGCTTCGCATGGGGTATGATCTAATTCAAGTTCCGCTCCGCTGAAAAGCTCCGCTTAAAATTAGTTCTGATCCAGTCTCCGATCAAAATCAGTTCTGATGCAGTGACTTAATGAGCTAATGCGAATTTGGGTTCTAGTCCTGGATAGAAAATATAACCAAGTGTACAACGTTACAACAAAGGGAAAGGAGAAGGGTATTTAGGAGGCCTCATTCATAGGGTGGCTGGGGCGAGAAAACAAAGATATTTGCTCCCAAAATGCACTGCATATACAAAGTTGAGATTGCAACTTTTTTATTAGGTAGATTTTTGTTTTAATTTCTTGGAGTAAAATATTTATACATTGGGTAGATTTCCAAACTTAACATATAAGTGTATCTTCCAATACAATTTACACAACCAAATATTTGTGAGAATAATAGTTTAAAGTTCTTGTTGGACTGATACAGTAGACCACCAAATTATTTAACAAAGACTCATAGCTTGGGGTGCGATTAATTGGCTCCTATCTACTACCTGTACAAAGAGTACAAAGATTTATAGCTTGAAATGTGAGTGTGATCTATAATTCATTAGCTGTTAGGGAAGAAAATAGACCCAACCTCTGGTGAAGTCTGACCACTTGCGTAGGCTTTCAACGTCTCAGATTCAAAACTGTCTAAAAAAGTTCCGACATCCAAATGGGATATATAGTGCCCGCTGAAGCCGTAGCACTTCTGGTTGTCGAGAGGTATAACAGGTTATGAGACACATCATAGCACTTCTGGTATCTGCTTATGAGATATGTGGACTGACGCCACATGATCTTAAGAGAAACTTTACTAACCAACTCCCCTGTTCAGGCGTCCTTATCTAATGATATTGCATCAATAAAACAAAAAAGAAGTAAATAAATAGAAGCATTGATTATCGATCATAAGAAACAACTAATTGAAGTAAAATTACCAAACCTGTTCGACATCTGATGGTGTTACTCATAAAAGGCGATTCTAACTAGTAGGCAGTAACATGCGAAACATTTCAAAATCTCATACCTATATTGAAATTTGAGAGATACACAGTTTCACTGTCAGAAACTTTTCCAATCAAAACATTTCAAAACGCGAAGCCACAAATAAAACTTAACAGACCAAACTATTACATTATAAAAAAATTGTCATAAAATGCTTATTGATTCGTAAAGTAAGGAAATGAGAAAAAAAAATAAAAATCAAATATTCATTAAGCATGGAATCATACTTATTCTTCTCAATTTCAGGCAATTATTAGTTAACTGCAAACAAAAAGAGAAGAAATAGTACAGGAAGGACCTGTTTCATTTTCTATTAATTGCGGCTAATGATCAGAAAGGATAAGAACAGACTAATCAATTGGCACTGAGTTTGTTAACTCCATCACATTGATCCCAAAAAACTTAATAAGGTGGTGGTGGTTGGTGGTGATGATAATCGGAGGTGGTGGTGGTGGTAATCGGTGGTTGGTGGGTTAATATTAATTAGGGTAAGGTGCAAATTGGTAAACTCACGACTTTAGGACACCCCTTATCATTGTAGGATAGGTGGCCTTAAAAAACAATGGTCCAAAAAAAACACAAGTCCCCAAAAAATGATTCTTTTAAATTACTATAGTAAATGGATAAGAATGGGTTTCGGACTTGAAGGCATCACTTATGACACTGCTGTAAAATCTACTCCCAAGATTTTTCACTTCAGTATAAACCATACACGACTGGCTATGGGGAAATGCGGTTGAAAAACCTCTCTTCGACGGGTCACTTCAAACTGTCACAGGACGTCCTGCAGAAGGGTACACTACTATCAGAGATGGGGAACCGTGTAGAGGAAGCTTTGCTTGCCGAGAGCTAGGGGTTGACCACTAGTAATTGCCCCTAATTTGGTGTAGGGCATTTCTGTTTCTTATTATACCCCTCGGAACCAAGAAGAACCATTTCATTTCTCGATAAGTCGCTCCTGCTCGACCTCGAAACCCTGGTTTTTTTCATACTTCGATTTACAGTTTCTTCTGTAATTAAATCTCTGAAATCGCTTCTCGTCAACTACAATTTCAATGGGGAACTTCAATATGCTCCCAAAAGAGATCATGTTAGAAATCTTCTCCCGTGTACCAGCTGAGTCTGTTTTAGAGTGCAAATCGGTATCGAAACGATGGAGAAATCTGCTTCAACATCCATCCTTCCCACAGATGCACCTGAATCGTCTCAATGATCTTGATGCTGCTCATGATTCGGGTAATTTGAGTTTGATATTGTATACAAAATGGTATGATAAAGAACCCTTTTATTATACCGAGTATGATGAGAATTTAAACCGTTTTACCAGAACAACAAGGATCAATGTAAAACCTCCATTTGAGTATTATGATATCCTTAATTCATGTAATGGTTTAGTTTGTTTCAGTGCATACCTTGGAAATTGCCACAAAATGCAACCTGCTTATATCTGTAATCCCATCACAAGAGAGTATACTGTGATTCCAAAATTTGAAGGAAAAGACTTCTTGGCTGGATTTGGTTACAGTCCTTCAACCAATGAGTACAAGATTGTTAGAATCAGTAGAGACAAGGGAGACCCAAATTTTGGAATTGCTCAGGTGTACACTCTTGGCAGTGGCATTGGATGGAGAAATGGTGGAAAGATGGACTACGGTTTCTACGGTGTCATATCTTTTCGTCAACTTGGTCTGTTTGCGAATGGAGCTATTCATTGGGTGGGCTACAAAGACACCATTGTTGCCTTCGATTTGGGCGATGAAAAGTTTAGAGAACTTCCATCGGTCGATGAAAAGTTTAGAGAACTTCCATTGCCACCTTGGTGGCCAAATGCTACGTCTAAACTACATGTTGTAAGCAATTTTGTATGTATGTTTTATCACTATTCTGATTCTGAAGGTTCCGAGTCTTTTGACTTATGGGTTTTAAAGAGGAACGAAAGTAATCTTCATGGGATTTGGAGTAGAGAGTTTAGTAATTGCTATGGCAGGCCAATCAGCTTTACAAAGAGCGGTGGGCTTTTATGCTACGATCTTCGTGATAATAATGTGTATCGGTATGCTCCAAAAGCTTCTTCTTCCAGAGTGCTTGTGAATTTCGATAAGAAGTTTACTGTTGGAGTCCCTCACATGAACACCTTAGTGTCACTGAAATCATTGGAAGAAGAAAATACGAAACTATTGAATTCAGGTGAAAGAACAAGATATAGCTGGGGCCCTAGGGAACAAGAAGCAGCAACCATTAGCCAACGGAACAGAAGAAAGAAAAAGATCTCTTAATAATGAATATATAAACTGGTATGTTCCATTCTGATCTTTTAGCTCTTACAGGAATTAGAGAACACTGAATCTTTTCTGAACTTAACTTAATTGACAATTTGTGTTACTGTTAGCTTTTAATTGAGATAAATTGCGATGTTAGTTACAGCTATCTTGTTTAAAAAAGTAATGTTTACGAAGAAAAAACATGCAAACTGACTGGTTTCTCAGTGGTTCCTACTTGTTAGCATAAGTGAATGACATAAGATAAACACTAGTATGCAGAACCTTCGTCATTGTATGCAAAGGGGGTGATGCTCTTTTGAGAAAGACAGTAGATTCTTGGAGATAAGCGTATTCCGTTAACATGTTTGATTTCTATACTACTGCTAAGTTTAGCTGTTGGTCTTAGGTTAGCTTTTTTGGTATTCAAGGCTAGATACCTCACACTCTGCCTACATAAGGATCTATGATAGAATTACTTTGTCAGGGAGTTCTTTGGCTATCTATTTTGATTGGACAAGTTCACCCATACTTTTATCATTTTATATGCTGCAATATGAGAATCTAACATTCAACAATTTCTTTAATAATTCATCAGTTTGTATGTGTACTGCTTTAGGCTTATTTGTGCTTCGTATGGTCGTGATTATTCTGACAAGCTTATTTTTTGCAATAGTCTTGTTCAAATAATCCATTAACCTGAAAACTCATAAGACACCATGACCTGCCTTGCATGACTCTATACAATACGGTGATGAATACTTCAGGTCTCTAGGCTATTCACATCTAATGCAGGACCAATAGCAGCTCAAACGGGACCTAGCATTCCAATGTCAATGATTGTCTCCACTTCCTTTTGACTCTCATAAGTACCTTGCACACCACTTTGGTAGTTGTCACCCAGTTGAGTTTTGCCCATTTATAACCCTTGTTGGGCCAAGCATTCTTAACTCACACCATATGTGTTTATGTTACTTTTACATGTTTTTGTATCCGTGAACAAAACGCATTGGAGGATTTAGTGCAAACTTCGCTTATGCAAACAGAACTGGTAGAGTAGATCCAGGATTTTTTCCAAACAGCAGCATCCATAGTTGTATTTTAGAATATTTGGTTCCAAATTATGCTAGGCTACTAAGTTTAGCCAAGTACTTCTCTGTAATCAATTATATACATCTCTTTGTTTCCAAAATGTTGTTGGCTTTGTTGTTTATGATCTTACACTTGTGTCAGAGGATTGGTCTGTTCGACCTTATTATGTAACCATATATCGTTCTGTCATTTCTATGATAATGCACTTGTACTACCTCTATATTTATAATCGACATATTGTTTTAAATGCTATGCTGAATGCACCATTTTCTCCTTGTCCAAGTTTCAGTTATATGCCAATATTCTTCCCATGTTTCTGTGTGTTTATTCTGTGGTGTGTTATGTGTGTTGATTCACTATTTGTTATCACTTATGTATGTCTCGAATACTTCCCTCACTAAATGTTAATATTGCTTTTGTTTCAATTTCAATTCCGGAGCTTAATGCCTTGCGTCTATCATCTTTGTCAATTTTGCAGGTTGCAGAGTTGGTATTTACTTCTTAGGGTCGGCATGTCTGGTGTAAGAAGAGTAAACATACAGTGTTTTGGTACTTATGTTGGAGAAGGGAAAGAGAAAAGTAATGGAGAAATGTAACTAGGTCTCGCAGCCAATTTAATCTGGATGAAATCGTTAATGATTTGTTGCAAACAAGTAAACAATCAGAATTAAAAACGGGCAGTGTTGCCCAGTCGAGAAGGGTATCATGATGTCTCATGGTTATCATTTTATCTTTTTGTTTTGCCTCTTAATTTAAAACTTGATTTTGCTTATGCTCTTCCGGTGTTAGGATTTTGGCTTGAAAATTTAATTCTTGACTTGCTTTGTGTGTTGACCATTTAGCATTGTGCAATTTTTCATGGTTAATTTAAATGAAGTTGAATGTTACAGGCTTACAGATGGAAAAAAAAAAAGAAAAAATATAGACTCACAGGTGAGGAATGAGAAAAGTAATGAACTTCTGTAACTAGGACTCTGAGCCAATCTTGCAAGACCAAACCCTTCTTAAACTCTGGTCAGCATTGTTTGGCTAGCCAGATAGGGATATGGAGCGAGTCTGTCACTGAGATGAATTATAAGATGTGTAGCAGTGTAGGGGGGTCTGTGGTCATCCCCCACTTGCCACATAAAAGGTATGGCTGCTAAAATATTTTAGATCTTGATCAAGATTACACCCAATCTGATTATAATCCCATTTTGGGATTGTTTTTTTTTTCCGGTCAAAAGCACTTTGTAACAAAATTATAACAAAATTTTACCAAACATTGTATTTGCTAAATTTTCGTCAAAATGCTTTTGGAGAGAAACACTTCCATTTTAGGCTTGCTTAGAGCCTCAACACTAGCCGTTAAAAACTGAAAAAATAGAGGTTATGGACACACATAATTCGATTCTATATTTATTATTAAGAAGACAAGTTTTACCCTAAAATACTGCTAAAATAATAAATAATAATTACAATAATAATATCTTTATTAAAGCAAAACATAATTACAAAATTATTTATTAAATGATAAAAGTAATTACAGTGTATTTAAAGCTAATTTTTAAACATGTCTACTGTCGTCATTAACTACATTACCAACTCTTTAAAATACCAAGTTTATCAAACATAATTTAGAGTTTGTTAATTTCACATCAAATTAGAGTTACCACCCGTTATGTCGTTTTATTTTCACATCAACACACACCACGTCACAACAGAAAAGCACTTCTTTAAAACTCACAGCAATACCAAACTCGCCTAATAACATAAAATTCAGTAAAAGAACGTATTAAGACAATTATGATATGTGATTAAGAACTAACTAGTTATCTTGTGGATCTTCCTCATCAAAACCAATTCTTGGCGCACCATCCATTCCTGATCCTGGTTACCATTCTTTTCACTTCCTTGCTTCATTTCCTAAAATTCTAACAGTAACTTCAATCAGTGGCGAGGCAGTTAAAAGCAAGGGTGTGCAACTCCGGATCTCAAGCCTAAATTTTCGGACATTTTGGAACCCTAAGCCTATTTTTTCTATCTTGCGCCCCCTAAAAATATTTTACTTCCCCTTAGTAGAGTTTCTGGCTCCGCCCCTGACTTTAATAATTTGTTTAATCGTTCGGTTATGGAGATGCTGAACAACTACACATCCCGCGGGTTATCCCAACAAAAAGAGTGAGGTTGGACCCTTCCCAACTCAATGGTTTAGCATGGTTGGATTTCATGTAGATCGCACCATCCAATGACCTTGCTCTCTGTCGGGATAACCCGCGGGGTGTAAAACATTTTCGATGGAGATGTTGGTGCACCGTCTAGTACTTACTGTGTTGAATGAATACTTCGTTATGTTGACTTGAGATATAGAATTTTAATGGATAAGAGTTGGTCTCGTACTTACTTTTTAAATGATTTTGGTGGGACTGGGAGAAGATCAGACGAGTTGTGGACCGATAAAAGCTTTTTTTTTTTTTTTTTTTTGTAAGTTTAGTGCATTCAAAAGACTAACTTAGGGAGTTAGTAACCCTTACATGAAGATGAGTAGAGCCATCTAATGTTGGGTTAACATTTGATTTATCTACTTCTAAAGCAGAATTAATACAAGATGGAGGTTCATTCCTCCAATTGAGGATGTTTCTAAAAGCTTTGGCTTCCTTGGCCAATACATCAGCTACATTGTTTACTGTTCTTGGTACAAAATAAAAACCTAAGAAATTATGACAAAGCTAAAACTCTTTTTTTACTTCCTCCATTATAGTCTGGTTCTGCTAGGTGATAGACACATTTTTGTGTCTATTTTGTTCTCAATGTTCTGTATTGTTAGTGCTCGACATTATACTAATTATGGTTTTTTGTGTGTTTGTAGGTATTTTTGGGAAAAAACATTTTTGGAGAATTCGGCTCGAAAAGTTGGTAAAAGCACCCCGGAGGACACTTGCTAAACGGACTCCTACTTCGGATAAAGGGCACTCAATTACTAAGGGGCACCCTGTTTACTATTCACACCCCGGCTGTTGGATAAGGGGCACCTCCTTCTTCTTCGTTTGAAAATTAAAATTGGCGGGAAAGCATGTTTAATGCAGGCAAAATTAGGGTTGGATATTTGGGCGTGTTTTAAGGAGATTCAATGGCTGAAACTGTTAGGGATGACTTGAATCAGATTAACAAGCCTGGTATGGTCGTCGGAATCAACGAAATTGGGCTGGATAATCACGTTGAAGAAAACGGGGAAGAAGTTAGAAAACATGATATTTCTGTTAGAAATTTCCGGGAGAATTGGCGAGATACAATCGCCAAAAGGAGTTGTAGTCACCCTGTTACGGCTGAACAGGGGTGGTAAGGTGTTTTGTGTCAACAAAATTGGGCTGCATCGTTGGATTGAAGCAAACAGAGGACACGAGTTCTTCATGGGTTCTGTTTGAGTTACAGTGTGTTCATAACGTGTTCTGTGTGTGTTTGGAGTATGTTGAGTCGCAACAGAGGCATTGTGGAGATAATAAAAGAAATTATACGCATAATATACAGCTGCATATGCATGAAAAAGGAAAGAAAATATTTTCTTTATCACCGAGTAATGGAGAATTATTGTGGGGGAAGGAGCGATATTCCTTGGTGATGTTCGGTATAAATAGGTTCCTGGGGCCTCATTGCGACGGAGGGGGAGAGTTTGGGCCAAAAGATAAAGTGGCAGAGTGAAGAAAAATCAAGTTGCAGTATTCTTTCTGCTGCTGCTGTTGGGAAGAAAGAACGAAGAACATTAAGCTGCCAAAGCCTGTCGTTAAAAACCGTGGTTTATTCTCGGTTTTGCAACATGTCTTTGCAGCGACATATCAACAAATGATTACAACACTTTTCTTTTTATCGTATATTGTAACAGCGTTTTGCAACACCTTATAAGTGTTGCAAATACTCGATTTTCATCATTTTCTCTCTATTTCATCTTTGTAAACAATTTTGAGCATGAATCAATATATTGAGCAAGTTTACACCATGATGAGCTAGAACCCATTACTGGGACGATGGAGGAAGACGAATTTCATACATGGGTAAAATTATTTAATTCTTTTTTAAGACTTTTGCATTAATTTTAATTGAAATATGATTTGAATTAATTGGTTGTCATTTAATTTGATGAGGTATGCTTAGCTTAAATGTTTTGATACATCATGCTTAGGATTTACAACCAATCTTTTGAGAATCTATCTTGGCAAAAATAAGATTCCATGTTTTTATTTGTTGAGCGATAATTGTTAAAAGAATTAATATTTGAACCTTTTGTTATGAGTTGGCCGAATCTTGAGTCCCAGCACATCTCTTCATCCTGTGACAATATTTGTATATATCTTTCTTTTATTTTCTTTTAATTCTTAAAATCAATCTCATCAAGTCCGAGTGAACGACAACCCCTATTACTACAACATCATTGAAAATTATTATCAATTTTTGGCGCCGCCAACGCGGACTTGTGTATAGATTTGTTTTTAGGTTTTATTATTATTTTTTTATTATTTTTGTTCTTTTTTACGCGTTTTGGTATTTCTGTTTGCTTTCAGATTTGGAGTGGAGCGAAAGAAAAATAGAAAGTGCTGAAAAGAAAAGCAAAGCCAAAATACGAAAGAAAAGAGAGATCCGAACGGAGTGAAGAAGAAAATCTTGTATATAGTTTAATTTTTATTTTATTTTATTTTATTTATTTTTAGAAACTTTAATTAGGTAATTTTTTTTGTAATTTTTATTTTTATTTTTGGACTTTTTAATTTTTTTGGACTTTTGGACATTATTTTTTTTTTTTTTTTTTAAAACCCTAAGGAAGGGTTAGTTTAAATATAAACCGCACGTGGGAGGACGACGATTCTGATCTTGTCTCGGCCCTCGGGTTCGTACACCGACATAGGAGTCGGTGGCCCGAGTCGACTTCAACGGTTCATCCCCTGTCTGGAACGGGAGGTAAGAATTCTAAACACCCGCGAATCCCATTAGCGGGTTTACCGGATGATTTCGTGTGAATATATGTCGAGTAACTCGAATCCGCCGTTTAATTTACTAGTAAAGGGCAAGGATCGGCCATACAAGATAAGAGTTCGATTTCATCACCGTTCTCTTCTTGCCCGCCTTAGGAAAACGAAACCAAACGCGAACCTAAGCCTAAAATTTTGACTAGAACGAGACCGATAGGGTAACGAGCTTAATAGGAAAGTCATTCGAAAAATATTGGTTACTCTTTAAGCATACTTCGAAGTTCGTGATGGTTTCTGTGAGTTGAATGCGTGACTGCTCCGCCTTGCAATGCGGTGAGGCCTTGGGTATCAAAGCTCCACGTAGCTTCCCTCGCCTCTCTTCAACTTACTTAAACTCGGATTGATTCCGCAGGGGTTTGCTCGTATTGTAACGAATTCCCTTTCGAAGGATTAGAAGGCGGTCTAGAAAACAATCTAAGTGGAGCCATCATGCTTTTTGTTTGCTAGAAATCAGTAGGTTTGTTGTGGTCGAGTCAGCCTTGTTTGTGTTTGTGTAGAATTCCCCTGCAGTTAGGATGTCAAACTGGTATAATAACAGCCAATACAATGATCATCCAACTGAACAATATGGACATTACTCTTTTTATAACCATAGTGTGAATAGTGGTTGGGAACGCCAATCCTTTGAAGGTTATGGGTCATACCATGGTGAGCCCAATTACTATCCACACGAGCATCGGTCATTCGATCAATAAGATTATAGTACTAGTTCTTCATCTCTAGAGGATACAATCGAATTATTGAAAAGTAGTCCTTTTTATGATCCCTCTGTTCCTATTCCTCCTTTAGAAGAGTCCCTCAGGAAGTTAGCTGAGTCGACACGAAAGTTAGCTGAGATGAATGGTATAGTTATGGACGAAAGAACTACAATAATTAGTGAACCTTCTTTAGAAGATACCCTCAAGCGGATAGCTGAGACGAACGAAAGAATTTCTCGAAATAACTTGAATTTCCAATATAGTGTATCCAATAATAACTTTGAGAATGAAGATAGTTATTCACATAATCAAGATGATGAGGTTAGAATTGGTAACACTACTTGTTTAGATGAGGTTCAACCATTTTCATGTTATTATAGTGACGATCATGATGTGGAAAGTGTTGATTAAGAATCTGAAGTTTTTAGGCATAGTGATCAGGAATTTGTTTCTCCAATTGAGCTTTATAATGATAGTAATATTTCTAGTTTAAATCCAAATAATTTTAATAATTATTCACCTATTCAAAAGGATGAGGATTTGACTAGAAGTATCTCCTTTTTAGACAATGTAGAATTTCCTTTTTACGAAGCCGATGATACTTTTGAGGAACGAGTTTATTCTGAGAATATTGTTTTAGAGTCTAACGATTTAGAAACATTAGACTTAGACAAAGAAGATGAACTCGTAGAGCTTTTAAATTTGAGTGAGGATGTATCACCTGAGTACAACCTAGAAGAAGCAATTCACCATTTTCAGGATTCTGATGATCTAGAAATTAGGGAAATTGTAGCTAGTCTATCTAGAGACACCCAAAACTCTAAGTTTGGGGGTGACTATCATTCTCCTTGTGCCTTACCTTTAGCTCTTATAGAGATCCCTCACTTGGGACTTGACATATGTGCCTCAACCATTTTTCAAGATTATCTTCATACACGTTTTCCTGAACCTAATGATGTCCATAAAGAAGTTCAAATTGTTAGAAACCCATCCTCTGGTTGATGTGGTTAACCCAGGCTACGATACCACGATTGACTTTGTTTTCCCACCAAAAACCTTCCTTCCAATTGTGGGAACTTATGAAATTCAAATGTGTCAAATATTAAGCTTTAAGACTAAACCTAATTACTTTAGGAGATTAGGGTCGAAACATTTGTTTAAGGAAGACCACCACTCTCTTTGTAGTCACCGTGTGAGTCAAATCGATTGACTTAGAGGATCCCCAATTATTCAGATTATTGTTATGTGCGTCTAAGTTCCTACTTGAGTATTTCCGACTCTACAACCCGATCTTAAGAATCCTTCTTTTGAGGAAGTCCAGCCCATGAAAACATTTTATTTAGACCCGTTTATAGAGCTCGAACTCGAGCCACAACTAGATATAGTTGTCCTAAACAAAAAGTTAAATAAGGGTATGTTCGATATCTTCATGGTCTCTGTTGCAATTTTCTCTTCTTTTGGGTAATACTTTTTGATCCAGATGACCCACAGTTATTCCGGTTACTCCTGTATGATTTTACGAGGTGACTAGTTTTTCTTAGTCTGGCTGAAGACTTTAAACTTAGCACTTCTTGGGAGGTAACCCATGCTCTTGCAACACCGTAATATCTTTCCTTACTCTTTTCTTCAAGTGGTAACAGTTTCTCATTGTTCATGCTTTTAATTTCATCTTTAGAACATTGAGGACAATGTTAGATTTAAGTTTGGGGGTATGGGAGAAACTTTTAGTTGCAATAAATAAACTCCGAGAGACTAGAAACTTATGCTTATTAAGGTTGGCACTAACTAATCTAAGTGGATGGGAACATCTTGGTTGTAGGAGTTGAGGAACCAATCTGATTAGATGGAAACGTCTAGAAGAGTCTATTCATAAAAGCACAGATCTCAGGTATTTGAAAAGAAAACATGGTAGTTTCACCATATCCTCGTGATGGAAACATCGAAAGAATCCTGATCACTTCTTTTTATTTTTCTTTTTACCATTGCTAGGGTGAAATAGAGTGACTGAGACACCAAAAAAAAAAGAAAAAGAAAGAAAGAGACCAGACCACTAGACCAACCGGAATAAATATAATAAAGTCGACCACTGGTACCCTTGTATATGTCAGCTGAGTTGACCTAGAGTTAGGATTATCGACCACCGGTTCCCTTGTATATGCCAAAGTGTGTTGATATTAGTCCAGCACCAAGATCTCACCATTAGGATAGGTTCACCTTAGTCAACATCATCCACGTTTTTCTCTACATCCATCTTCTTAATTATCCATGTGATTGGTTGACTCCGGTTTATGATGTCCGAAACTATCCGAGTAGAGCTCACACTTTATATGAATTTTAGTATGCTTGAGTGCAAACTCGTATACATCAATTGGAATTTCGCATCGGGTACTTCCTCCCTATAGTCATTATTTTTGTATGCCAACCAAGGAGATTCTTTAGTGCCTTCCCAAGGTTTTAATATATTAGAGAGATTCGTAGATAGCTAGGTCCTATTTGAGTAAAGGTTTTGTGGGTACACCTCTCAGAGTAAACCCTCCTAGAGACAACACTTAAATATCTTTTGAACCATATGTCTAAAAATGATAAATTTTATATATTCTAGGGCCACTTAGCGAGTTTTATTTTTTTGCCTTATTTTTTAGCTATAAAATGAACTATTATACGAGTTCTTCTACAAAATGAACTACGATGAACTACGTGCTAAGTGTAGTCATTTTATTTTCTAGAATAAATTTGCTCGAGGACTTCCGCAGCAAATAATAAGTTTGAAAAAAAATGGGTATTTTAAAAAGTAGACACATTTTTGTGTCTATTTTGTTCTCAATGTTTTGTATTGTTAGTGCTCGACTATTTATATTGAAAAAAAATTAAAAGCTAATTATGGTTCTTTGTGTGTTTGTAAACTTTTAAATATTAAGGTATTTTTGGGAAATAAACATTTTTGGAGAATTCAAATAGACATGGGACCACCTTGAAAATGACTATTTTTCCTTTTATTTTCTAAAGTTGGTAAAAGCACCCGTGTCTAGGACACTTGCTAAACTTTGGACTTTTTGGAGAATTCTACTTCACTCGGATAAGGGGCACTCAATTACTAGGGGGCACCCTGTTTACTATTCACACCCCGGCTGTTGGATAAGGGGCACCTCCTTCTTCTTCGTTTGAAAATTAAAATTGGCGGGAAAGCATGTTTAATGCAGACAGAATTAGGGTTGGATATTTGGGCGTGTTTAAAGGAGATTCAATGGCTGAAACTGTTAGGGATGACTTGAATCAGATTAACAAGCCTGGTATGGTCGTCGGAATCAACGAAATTGGGCTAGATAATCACGTTGAAGAAAACGGGGAAGAAGTTAGAAAACACGATATTTCTGTTAGAAATTTCCGGGAGAATTGGCGAGATTCAATCGCCCAAAGGAGTTGTAGTCACCCTGTTACGGCTGAACAGGGGTGGTAAGGTGTTTTGTTTCAACAAAATTGGGCTGCATCGTTGGATTGAAGCAAACAGAGGACACGAGTTCTTCATGGGTTCTGTTTGAGTTACAGTGTGTTCATAACGTGTTTTGTGTGTGTTTGGAGTATGTTGAGTCGCAACAGAGGCACTTTGGAGATAATAAAAGAAATTATACGCATAATATACAGTTGCAGATGCATGAAAAAGGAAAGAAAATATTTTCTTTATCACCGAGTAATGGAGGATTATTGTGGGGGAAGGAGCGATATTCCTTGGTGCTGTTCGGTATAAATAGGTTCCTGGGGCCTCATTGCGACGGAGGGGGAGAGTTTGGGCCAAAAGATAGAGTGGCAGAGTGAAGAAAAATCAAATTGCAGTATTCTTTCTGCTGCTGCTGTTGGGAAGAAAGAACGAAGAACATTAAGCTGCCAAAGCCTGTCGTTAAAAACCGTGGTTTATTCTCGGTTTTTGCAACATGTCTTTGCGATACATATCAACAGTGATTACAACACTTTTCTTTTATCGTATATTGTAACAGCATTTTGCAACACCTTATAAGTGTTGCAAATACTCGATTTTCATCATTTTCTCTCTATTTCATCTTTGTAAACAATTTTTGAGCATGAATCAATATCTTGAGCAAGTTTACACCATGATGAGCTAGAACCCATTACTGGGACGACGGAGGAAGACGAATTTCATACATGGGTAAAATTATTTAATTCTTTTTTAAGACTTTTGCATTAATTTTAATTGAAATATGATTTGAATTAATTGGTTGTCATTTAATTTGATGAGGTATGCTTAGCTTAAATGTTTTGATACATCATGCTTAGGATTTACAACCAATCTTTTGAGAATCTATCTTGGCAAAAATAAGAGTCCATGTTTTTATTTGTTGAGCGATAATTGTTAAAAGAATTAATATTTGAACCTTTTGTTATGAGTTGGCCGAATCCTGAGACCCGGCACATCTCTTCATCCTGTGACAATATTTGTATATATCTATCATTTATTTTATTTTAATTCTTAAAATCAATCTCATCAAGTCTGAGTGAACGACAACCCCTATACTACAACATCATTGAAAATAACCATCACCAGGCAATTTGAGACGCTTTCCCATTCAGATAATCAAAAAGGTTCTTGCAATCACCTTCCACAGTAAAGTTGGACAATCCTCTTTCTACTGCCCATTTAGCTCCCTGCAACAGCCCTAAGGCTTCCGCTTCTTCAGAGGTAGAAGATGTGAATGGTCATGCTCTTCCTTGTTCAAATTCTCCTGCATCATTCCTAAGAATTAAAGAGAAAACTGCAGGTGTATCCACAAAAATCCAAGCAACATCTATATTGAGTTTCAGTTGTGTTCTCCTAGGAGGAGACCATTTATGAATCTCATATTTGTCAGTTGATATTTGCCTAATTGGGATATTATCCTTATACCAGAAATATAAAAATATTTGTATTTCTAAACCTAATTGTGCACTAGTTTGTTTTATTTTTTTTTTTTCAAAAACTCGGTTACATCTTTCCTTCCAAAGGAACTAGGCTTTTGTCAAGATTATTTCTATGGGTATAGTTGGGTCTTTTTTCCCTATCCATTCCTTACAAATATCCAAGAAAGTTATAGATCTGTCAAAGTTAAGCTCTACAGAAGATGGCTCTGCAGCCCAGACAGACTTGGCAAAAGGTCAAAAAAGAAATAAATGTTCTATGGATTCTACTACATTGCAGCCAAAAGAGCAGTTTGGATGAATATCCTCCATAAATTTAGACAGTTTCAGATTTGTAGAAATTGCATTATGTAAACACTTCCAAGCAAAAAATTTAATTCTTTGAGACACATTTAGATTCCATAAATTGTTCCAAAAGAAATCTGGTTGTCCTAAGTTGTAATGATTCGCAGTTCTTTCTGTAAATTTTTTATACATGGACTTCAGAGTAAAAACACCAGATTTTGTGAGAAGTCATCTAAGAGTATCTGGTTTGTCTGTAGCTATTCTAGTATTATTGATCTTCGTAGCAATATTTTCAGGAAACATTTCAAAAATTAAGGTTGAGTTCCCACTTCTTAGTGATTGGATCACTCAGACCCTTCACAAGTTTTAAGTGAGTGTTAGTAGCTGTCCTAAAACTACTAAGGTTATTTTCCATTTTGGGTATCCGTCTATCATCACAAATATTAGTACTGTTACCATCACCTATTTCCCATATGCTGTTTTGTTCAACAAGTTGTATACCTCTACTTATGCATTTCCAAATCCAAGAACTGGTTGTTGGGGTTTTAGCCTTGAAAACAGAGGAGTTTCTGAAATATCTAGGCTTTGATTGTGACACCCATAAGGCTTTTGGCTCAATTATTAGTCTCTAGACTAATTTAGTTATCATTGTTAAGTTAAATTTTTGAGCATTTCTGAATCCTAGCCCTCCTTTATTTTTAGGTTAACAAAGACAAGAATAGGATTTAGGGTAATATCCCTTATAATCAGTTTCTTTGCCCCACCAAAAATCTCTTTGCAGAGCATCTATTTTATTTGTGATTTTCTTTGGTAAAATGAAACAACTCATTTGATAGCTGGCCATGCTTGCCAAAGTTGCCTTATTAAGCACCAATTTGATGACATACAAAATGAGGAGTTTGTCTTTACATGTTTACTGGACACACCCTAAAAATGCACCGAGGTGGGCACCGAGAGGAATCACATGAACACAGTGGAGCGTTCTGTGTATTGGGATAGGGGTGTGAAGGAGTGAGCCCCACCCCTTCTCTCACACGGTGTCCACCTTGGTCCTTTTTGTTCTGAGCATCCATATTTTCGTTGTCTTTAAGGGAACGCGTATATGTGGTAGGTGTAGTGGACACGACATTTTTGTTCATAGGTGTTTCAGCATTTGTGTTATGGGCATGTTGTTCGTGTGTGTTTTAATCAAATTGTGTTAAAATAATGCAGTAGCTACTGAATCTGAAATTCCTAACGAACCGTCAAAAAAACAAGGTAAAAACCGCCTCTCTCACATGACTTATCATGATGGGCGCATAAAAGGACGCCCTGCAAATTCCCAAGGGCGTGAGGCCCTTTTTCACGTGAGAGGGGAGGTTTTTACCTTGTTTTTCAAGGCGGTTCGTGCAGAACCATTAAAGAAAACAGTAATTCAAGACCACCATTTTGGACAAAAAAAAATGTTTAGTTCATAATAGGTGATTTCCGCCTGTAAGGAAAGATGTGAAGTCTCATTTTTGGTTTGCTTTCTGAATATGCGGTTTTATGTAGCTCGGTTGCACGATTTAACATGAATTTTTGTAAAGAAAATTGTTTATTTGTTTCGGTAGATTAAGAAGTCCACGTGAAAAATAATATAATCAAGTGATAATATTTACCAGTTGTTCCTATTAAATCACTAATTTAATCGCCAATTTGGTACCATCTTCTAAAATTTGACAAACTATGTACTCTTCATTTAATGTATATATTTATTAATCCGACCGAGCGAAGCGAGGGAAGACCCTATATATGGTGACTTTGTATCATTGTGAAGCATGACTTTTTTTTCAATTTGATACAAAAAGATTGGATTTGGTTTCTGTCTATTAATGAAAATCAGAAAATGCCCCTCAACAAGGATGCAAGCGTAAGTTATTTTTTCTTTTCTTTTAGACATTTTCGTAGATAAGCTGAAAAATAAATGGTAATCGCGTAAATTTAGTGGACAGAAAAAAGAACACGGAGGTTGGAAATTTTTTCATTGTTGAGGGAAGTTTAGTAAAAATCGAGGTAGAGGTTAGAGGGTCGAACCCGACCACCTCCAAATTTTAATTCTTTTTTTTTTTTTTCCTTTCTTTCTTATTCTTCTTCCTCCTCTCGAGAACCGGGTTTGATTTGAGAGATTGAAGTAGACAGAGATGAATTCGAATTGATTGTGCTACTGAGAGATAGGTTCGATCTGATGAAAAATGAATTTGTGTTTAAGAACAAGTAGAAGAAGGGTTTCGATCTGAATGTGCTGCTGTTGATATGGGTCATTGACGCTGAATTGAGAGAGATGGAGGATGAAGATAAGATGGGTATTGGTTCTTCAACCGTTAATTGATAAAAAGGAAATTGGGTTTAATTGTGGCTGCAATTAAAGATGGATCTTGGTTAGAATTATGGTAGTGGTGGTTTTGCAGTGGTGGTGATCAAGGGTTTGATATGTTCGGCAATAAGAAAAATCAACGTGGTTTGAATTGATATTGTTACAGGGGTTTGACGAGAATCTGAGATTGGTAGCAGGATGAGATTGAAGTGGTGAGTTGGTGATGTAATTGAGAAGAAAATTATGGGTCGTGTATGAAATGTTGATTGAATGTTCAACTAGATGTATGTTAGGATACAAGTGGTGCAGGAGGAACTGAAGAAAATAGGCATGAATTTGGCAAGGAAATGCCCTGAAACAGAGGAGACTCTGTTCGAATCTCCTTTCTGATGAGTTATGGTTTGAATGGAGAGGATGAAGAGGAATCACAAAACTAATGCGGGTGAATGTGAAAATTCTAGCGGGGGACAGAAAGCAGGTATCATTAGCCGACGTGGCAAAAAGCAGTTATGATTTTTTTTTGTAAAATCATCAACCAAGAATTAGTCAATGTTCAAGCTTTCGTCGATGTTCATCATTCATGAAGAAAACCCTAAACCGGTCGATACTAATTACTAACTACTACGTAGACCGATTGTAACATAAAAAACAAACAGAAAAAAAAAAGTTAAAACTTTCTTTTACCCAGAATCGATCGATATGAACCTTCACATCGACCGATCATCGGCTGGTGTTGAAAAACATCAAACATATTTTAAATCCATACTCGAGTTAAGAATGAGTATGATTTTATACTCATCGAGATCGAGTATGAAATCATATTCTATTTGAGTTTGATAAGTCATACTCATTTTCAGTTCGAGTATAATATTTTTATTCTTTTCAAATTGGGCGTCAAATCATAGTCATATTCATTTTCAATTCGGGTATGTCTTCATTTCAAGTACAAAATTTATACTGGAACTGAAATCGAGTGTATATCTCTTGGCTTTAGAATGAGCATGATTTCATACTCATTCCATGATCGAGTAATAACTGCAAAAAATGGGTTAGCCAGAATCGGTCTTTATAAGTGTCCACATTGACCGATTCTGGGTGGATGTTCTTCAACCACGAAGAACATAAATAACAATTGGTCGACGTGTATGTGAATATCAGCCGATTGTTCAAAATCGACAGATGTGGATATTCATATTAACCAATTCTGGATAGAACTAGATAACCTAATTAAATTTCTAAAAAATTTCAATTTTGAATGTATGAATTCATCAAAAACCTAATTACGAGTAATGGGTTGATAGAAAAGTACCCAATGGAGTGGAAATAGATTTGATCTAAGTTTTAATAGCAAGGGTAACTTAGTACTTTCACCCATTTTAGACACCATGTATCCCTCTCATTTAGGTAGGAGAAGAAATTGATAGGCCTCAAATTAGGGAGGAAAACTAATACGGAGTTTAAAAACTAGTGGTGAGACCAATTCATGTGGATACAAATACTAATCATGTGGATACGATCACTATTCAATTAGAAGGAAATTATGTTATATGAAGCTCTGGTTAGATACTACCTTTCGCCGTCTCTTTTATGGATTATGCCCAATCAATGGATTATGATATAAATTGACAAAACAATACATTAAAGGCCTTGCAGAGAAGGTTCAAACTAGGCCTCTTGCCCATTTAGATGTTAAAGCAAAATCCATTTTAAATCCTCTTATGTGGATAACTGAGTTATCTAAATTCCTTTTGCATAAGAAGTGACTGCAAAAAACTAATGAGATTGTAAATGGAAAAACAAATATCCTCTCACACCTACCTTTAGAGAGCTTAGGTTAATATTAAATTTTGTCATAATTTGATTTCTAACATGCATCGTATTTACTTTCATCTTAAAAACATAATCATCATGTATATAGTGGATAGAATTACCAAAGAAGCACAAGAACTAAACGGGTTAAGTTTTCCTTACCGAACTATTAATCAAATAGCGAGAACTTCTTCATTTTTTTTTTTTATTTTTATTTTTTATTTATTTTTTTTTGTACAAGATGGTCTTACATCGGAACTTTATATACATGTTGTAAACCTTTATGATTTGTGTAAGTTTCTTTCTGAAAATGCGGGGGTACAACAACCACACCCAACAATTCGTTTGGCAATCTAAGAGGACTTACTCCAATATACTTTCTAGAGAATCAACTAGACAGTCAGACTCAATCTAGACAAAAGTATATACAAGAGTTTATATCTCTATCTCTCAATTCAATCTGCAATTAGCAAATAGAAATTTGTGAGCCCGATTAAATATATGAGTAGTAACTTGAACGGTACCAAAGACCAATGTTCAAGGATCAATCAATTTCAATCAACAACCAAAGGTTGAATTTTCTAATTGATCAATACAATGCACTACCTGTGATATTTCAATTATATAACAAAATATAATGTGGAAAAGAAATAACACAGACACCAAAATTTGTTAACGAGGAAAACCGCAAATGCAGAAAAACCCCGGGACCTAGTCCAGTTTTGAACACCACACTGTATTAAGGCGCTACATACACTAGCCTACTACCAATGAACTTCGGACTGGACTGTAGTTGAACCCTAATCAATCTCACATTGATTCAAGGTACATTTGCGTTCCTTACGTCTTTGATCCCAGCATGATACTGCGCACTTGATTCCCTTAGTTGATCTCACCCACAACCAAGAGTTGCTACGACCCAAAGTCGGAGACTTGATAAACAAATTTGTCTCACACATAAAAGTTTATTGGAATAGATAAATCTGTCTCCCACAGAAATACCTATGAGTTTTTGTTCCGTATTTTGATAAATCAAGGTGAACATGAACCAATTGATAAACCGGTCTTATATTCCCAAAGAACACCCTAGTATTATCAATCACCTCACAATAATCTTAATCGACTAGCGAAACAAGATATTGTGGAATCACAAACGATGAGACGAAGGTGTTTGTGATTACTTTTCTATCTTGCCTATCGGAGATATAAATCTCAAGACAATCTTACGATTGTACTCAATCACGATAGAAACAGCAAGATCAGATCACGCAACTACAGAGAAAATAGTTGGGTCTGGCTTCACAATCCCAATGAAGTCTTTAAGTCGTTAGCTTACAGGATCTCGTGAGAAACCTAAGGTTAAAGGAGAATCGACTCTAGCTATTCAACTAGTAACACACATAAGTGTGGGGATTAGGTTTCCCAGTTGCTAGAGTTCTCCTTTTTATAATTTTCAAATCAGGGTTTGCAATCTAAGTTACCTTGGTAACAAAGCATTCAATATTCACCGTTAGATGAAAAACCTGATTCAACCAAGCTAATATCTTTCAACCGTTAGATCGAACTTAGCTTGTTACACACAAATGAAATGTACCTTTATTTAGGTTTATTTAACCGTACCTAAACGTGTACACCATGTTGGCTCAATAATAGTTAACCGAAGTTGGCCATATGATTACTCTCATATCAACTTTAATTATTCAACTTAACCATAACTAGTTCAAATGACTCAAATGAAACTAGTTAAAGAGTTGTTCAATTGCTATATTGTCATAGAAGTATACAAGAACACAATTGAAGCAAAATCGGTTTGATTCACTTGAATCAATTCATGAACATTATAGCCACGGCTTGCAAAGATTGCATTCCTTATTATATAAATGTTTAAGTTCATGTACATAACCGATTTTAGAACTTTAACCTTCAAGTATGCAAATGTGTACGCATACTTGAAATACCCGGATCAAGATTGGGTTTCGCCAGTACGCAAACGGGTTCGCGTACTTCCAATCCCAGCAGAAATATTCGGACATGAACCTTACGCCATTACACGAACGGGTGCGCATACTTAGGTTCCCGGATTTCTCAAGACAACAGGTACGCGTACGGGTACGCATACTATGGTTCCCGGACATGGATTACATATGTGCAAGAGTACACAACATGTCATATCCAATAATTGTTAAGTGTTCTAAGCTCTTTTTTCAATCATTTAAACTTTCTAAGAGGATGACAATATCCGTTTTCACAAACTATTAGCATCAAAGCAATTTTCAAGATATTGAAATAATCATAACGAAACATTCCAAGTCTACACCAAATGATTGTATCACACAGACCATGTAAGATGTTACTCGGTAATTTTCACATGATCATCTTTTGACTTGCTTCAAGAATATAAGATGAACTTGGTCGAAGCGAAAGCTTGCCAACACATATTCCGAGAAATATGTAAGCGAGTTAAACTCAGCTCGAAATCTCAAATGTGTATAATAGAAAACTATATCGTAACACGACTTATGTCTCAATATAGGAGATAAAGTAGAAATAGACTTTCCAAGTGATAGATGAGTTTCAGTCTCCACATACCTTTTGTTGATGAAGTTACAAAAGCTCTCCTTAGTAGTTCTTCGTCTTCAAATGATGAACGCCGTGAAGTCTAAGGCTCAACTACACAATCTATGTCCTAGTCCGAGACATCTATAAGTAGACTAAAAATCAAGACTTATAGTTTTGATCACTAACATTGACAAACATGCTTGAGATAGCAATGTATGCGAGTTCGACCGAGCAGTGCTCTAACACTTTCGTAGATTTTTTTTTTAGATATACATAGATAAGTCCAATTTTGTGCACACTCCTTTAAAGAGTGTGCCCAAAACAATTGATCCTATTGGTTGGTCTAAACACTATATTTTTATTTGTTTTTAATTCAATTAAAATTTAAAAAATCAAATAGGATAATATTCTAGTCCAAAATACAGTGATGTCAACTAGAAAAATAAGGTAATTAGGTTTATTTGGAATCTTAAGGTAATCACTAAGACTTTTGTTTAGATGTTTATGGTAACAATATTCTTCTCAAGCCTTCTTCTATTCTCTTCCATGTTCTTCTTTCTAAATTAGTTTTACGTATCATATCAATTAAAATTGATCATAATCTTACAAACAAAGCGATCTATGGATATATATTATCTGCCCATTTTAGATTTTAATTGAAATTTGAAAGAGAACAAATAAAAATATAATTTGTTGGATAGTTGACGGTTGAGTTTGGACCAACCAATAGGATTAATTTGTTTTGGGCTCGGATTTCTGAGGTAAGATTCTTCTGCAACTTTTTCATACATATTTTGTTTATAAACATCACACAACCATGATAACTATGTTAACCATAAATTTTCAACAAATTGCAAAACTTAAAGGACATATTTATATTTATTTTATTGCATGTGTTCTCAAAGTAATATATTTTTTTATGAAATATTGATGCATTGGTCTCATGTCCAAATTCCATAAATGGACGTATTGAGATACATGAAAGTAAGGATGAAAGGCACAAGCATCCTAGCAATGATTTGTCGATGGAGAATTATCGAAGTTGAAGACATGTGTTTTTCATCAAATGAAGCTTTTAAAGTTATACTAGGAGTAGACCCACCCGATGAAGGAATACTTCAACATGAGGAATGGTTTGAAATTTAAAAATTTCAAAGAAATATATAAGCCATCGGAAAAAGAAACTGAAAGTGTGGTAGAAAGGAAAAAATACAATGCAGTAGAAAAAAACGTCGTGAGGGCTGGCCATATATTGATGGTTGCATGTGGAATATGGTTGGTAAACAACGACATCTGGATACGCTTAAGCCTTATGGTAATTGAAATAAATAAATTTATTTATATTCAATCAACCCTTGTATTAATTGTTTGATTCAAAGATAAAACTCTGTTTGGTTGGTTCTTTAAATGTGCATGCCGATGAATATTTAAAAGTTAATGGTAGTCTACTGGCAAACGAAATGTACACTGTTTTTTTGGCAGAAATATCTAAATCGTAAATTGAAGGCTACAGACTGGAATTTACCTGAAAAATATGATATGTCGTATTTTGCTGATAGTGATCGTATTCGCAACATACAAAGACACATCCAGTGTTAGTTGTATTGGTTTATTTCAATGGTGAAGCATGTTTCTAATGCAATTTATTATAATGTTAAGATCTGGTTTCGTGTTTTGAAATATTTTCATGCACGTGTCCTTCCCAAGTTTCCAAGATGTAATCATCATGCCTGCTTAGAACCCAAATATTATGCTAGTACGGGCACAATTTAGAATCGAAAACTTTAGTTATTAGTGGATATTGAAATGGTTAACTAGATAATGAAACTTATTGATGTTATTATTTTGATGTTTAGCTAATTGATGTAGTAGCAATCAGAAAAATCTGAGGTTTTTTTTTTTTTTTTTTTAGCCTGGCACTAATATCAACTCCACTCAGACATAGAAAATAAGGCAGGTTTGCGAGTAATGAATTGTATAGCCATTTTTAATGTGCACAAATATTTTGATCATGCTTTAAAATAAGAGTTAATCACTTGATTAAAGTTCTATCAAAATAACCTATATACGTCCTTAAAAAATTAATATAGCCATGAAAAAGAACTTTCTTAAATTTAGGTTTACTTTAAGATGAGAAGCTACGTTAATGTAAAATACGCTCCTAATGCAAAGCCTCTCTCGTTCAATCTCTTTCAAACTATAGTAATTATGACATTCTTTAGAAATCTTCAGCTATTTTTATATGGATGTGCTAGTCACCAAAGCATAGTTTCGTTGGAGATTTATACCGAATTCGGCACCCCTATGAGAAGCAACGATGGATAACATTGGGCTGGTAAATTTTACTCATCATCTCTCATTGGGTGATAATAAAATGACCGATTATGACATTTTTTATCAACTACTTAACTAAAAGTAAATATTGTTAAGTTTATAACATGTCAAGGTTTGGAAATCTAGTACCCTATCAACGTCGATGGCCAATATCTTGTCTCTGTAATGGTCATCTTCTTAATATAACCTTCTTGTTAAAAAAAAATGTCGATGGCCAACATTATACTTGGCCACCCCTGAATATTAGATATGTCATTTGTCTTCAGTATACCTGCTTATGAAGATCCTCCTGCTAAAGAAAAAAATTTGCCTATAAAACCGGAATCAAGTATTGAAGAAGGGAATCGGAAGAAAGTTGAAAAATAAGCTCTTGAAAGTGTGACTCGCGACTTAAAAACTCAAAATTCAGCTCTTAAAGATGAGAAATATTGTTTTCAACAATTTATTGTTTAAATGCAAAAATATATGCACTCGAAGGTGAAATGAAAAGGGTAAGGAATGAAGTTGAAAGGGTAAAGAATGAGAAGAACACTCTTATTGTTGATTTAGATGGTAAAAATACTGAGATATTAACTTTATATAAGCAACCAACATTTATATATGCAAAGAAATAAGTTCGAATATCATGCATGTACACAGTGAACCAAAGTGGTGATGACCGCGCATATGTCAATACAATATTATCTACAAGATATTTTGATCAAGTCAAAGATTGTGAAGATAATTATGTAATTAGTTTTTTGGATATAAATTTCCTAGTCAAACAAAATATTAAAATACTGTATTATCTCCTTAAATAAAATAAATTATTATTATTATCTACATTTAGATATTATATTATATCATGGTTTAGTTTAACTCTATAAATAAGTTACAAGAGGTCTATTGCAAGTGTAAAAAATCACCTCAGAATTTCTGATAAATATCATTCACCCTTATGGTTTTTCCGTGGATGTAGGTCGAGATGACCGAACCATGTAATATCACTGGCACATGTCTTTCGTATTCCATTTGGTATGTGAATTTGTTTCTCATTGATATTCATTTTATCATTGATTTAGTTTTATTGTTTGTCTAGTCAATAATATTCATCTCAATTTTTATCTACATATAAAAATTTGAGATGGTATTAGATCAGCGAGATCCGCTCAATTCGCTTCCGCAATGTATTTTACCATGACCATTCATAGTTTTTTCACTTATTATTGATTTTGATGAGTCATTCCCAAACAATCAATTGCTTCCCCTTCCTATAGTTTATATTGCTCCACTATTTTTTTCTCCTTCGAAACAAAATGGTTTAATTATTCTACATTTGTTTTGAGTATTATGGATTTTTGCTCTGATTTTTGCTCTGGTTATTTGTTTGTTCCACAAATAAATAAATAATTTATTTGTTTGTTTTAAGTCATATTAATTTAAATGGTCACACATTTCGAAAAACGTCGATCAGCTGCTTAGCGTCAAACACTATTCTTATTACGGCTCTGGAAATTTCCACTACTGGACCTGGACTTTCATGATCCATTATAAATGTCGCTGATGTGGCATATAACTTGGAAGATATAATTCTTCCACTATAAACTTGCTCTTACAGAAACTAGAAGGAAAGAACCATCCAAGAAAGAGAAACAAGGAATCCAAGAGATGATATAGAACCAGATTGGTGAGGCCCAGATGGTTTTCAGTTAGGATTTTATAAATTTTGCTGGATATTGTAGGAAAAGATATTGTTCAATTGGTCCAGGATTGTTTTGATACTCAACACTTTGACCCTAGCATAAATTACACCTTTCAAACTTTGTTTCCAAAAGTTGAATGTCCCTCTTCTCCTACCGACTTTCGACCAATTAGCTTTGTAATTATACTTTTAAAATCATAACTAAGTTAATGGTCAATCAAATGAAATTTTTTTATATATCAAATCATTTCGCCATAACACTCTGTATTTGTTCAGGGTAGATGCATTCAAGATAATATCATCATAGCTCATGAACTTCTTGACACTATGAAAAACAAAAAAACATAGCTATCAAAATTTATATGTCTAAAGCATTTGATTGTATTGAATGGAATTTCGTTAGAGACATTTTTAAACAGCTTGGTTTTGCTGGTCAGTGGTGTAATATGATTTATCATTGCATTAGCACATCATCTGTTTCTTTGTAGTTAAAATGGTGCTCCTTGTCAACCTTTCTCTCCTACTAGGGGATTGAGATAAGGAGACAGTTTATCCCCTTATATTTTCATCATCTGTATGAATGCATTATCTAAACTTTCAATAAAAGCGGAAGCTAATCACCTCATTCATGGTGTCAAGCATGCTAGAAAAAGTCCTTATATTTCCCATCTTTTTTTCGTAGACGATGTACTTCTCTTTATTAAAGCTAAGAATACTGAAAGTTAGCATGCTCAAGAAATTCTTTTTCTATTTAGTAATCTTTCAGGACAAGTCATCAATCTAGTAAAAGTGGTACACTTTTAGTAAGAAAATCTTAAAAAGTAGACATAATGAGCTTGCTTCAATGTTGCAGATGAAGCCTACGAAGATCTCATATTGGTATCTGGGGGTATCCCTATTTTTGAACAAGTCCAAAACTCAAAGTTTTCAGCCATTAGTTGAAAGTATGCAACACAAATTAGGTGGCAGGAAAGAGAAACTCATATCCAAGGCAGGTATATCGAGCTATTCAAATATAAGTGTTGATGGTGGTTTTTAGTTCAGGGCTAAATTTTTAAAACCCTACAGTTAATGTGCCTTCACTCTGCAAAGAAACAGAGCCGTGTAAAAGTGATGAGTGTTCAACCTCTTCACTGCGTATTTATTGAGCAACATATATCCACCAGAATGGTGCATGTAGCAACAATCCCAGATATTCTGTAAATTTAGGCACCCTGCCTATATTATTCAATTAATATAAGTTTCTTTGAATGCTTTCCGTGCTATGTTCCCCGGCTGAACCCTTAATGTTGATATGACATCACAATTTTTGTTCACTCGCAGCAGAGTAGCACGAATTTCCAAGTATCAATGATAAGGTCCTTGCATAAAGTATTTAATCGGAAAGCATACTGCTCTCTGGCAATGAACTTAAAGAACTTTGTGTCAACACATAGAATTCAATCAATTTAGTGATAATTCACAAAATTCAGATGTTACCCTGACTAATTTGCAAAAATTAGGGTTTTGCGCGCTGCGCAGTATATTAGACCTTGCCTGTCGAAATTAAGCCTAGGCGAACTAGGTAATTAATCCGCCATGGATTAGTATGTGCAAAATCCTACCCAAAATCATAAAACAAGGAGACGCGGAATGCGAGCAGCAACAAAGGGAGGTGTGGCCATGCCATAGGCCAGCCGGCGCCACTTGCAAGTGGCCACACCCATGCTGCTCAACCGGCCCCCTTTCCATCGACCAATCAGGTCGCTTTAAACCTGCCACGGCGCGCTGGAAGTGTGGCCACACCCTTGCTTTTCGGACGCCTTTCCATCGACCAATCGAGTCGCTTTAAACCCGCCACGGCGTACTAGAAGTGTGGCCACGCCCTTGCTTGCCGAACCCCTTTCCATCGACCAATCAGGTCGCTCTAAATGCGCCACAAGCATTTAAAATGAGGCCGGACCCATGTTGCGTGCCGGCCCCCTTCCCATCGACCAATCAGTTCGCTCTAAACTTACCACACACACACTAGAAGTGTGCCCACACCCATGATTGGTCGGCCCCTCTTTTAATTGACCATTCAGGTCGTCCTAAACCTGCCACAGCAGCAAGGTTGCGCCAATACGCTAATTGGCATGCCAAACATGCTAAACGTGCCACTTTACCACAGAAGCATGACGAACGTGGAAACATACCATAAATAGTGCACTTACGTGCCAACCCATCATCTGTTCGTGGCCAACGCCATAACAGACTTCAATGTGGTTATCCTAACCAGAGACACAACCTTGCGTGGTCGAAACCCTAATTTCCATTCGTGGCACAAATTATGCCACTTCGGGCCCCACAACATGCCACGAGACGTGCAGGACCTAGGAAACCCTAATAAAGACGCCATATCATAGCCAACCTTGGAAATCCTTACTCATGTGGCCGTTTATACATGATGGTCTGGCTATGGTTCTTCGGTATGGATATGGCACCATTTGCACAAAACGTCGATGAGCCACGGCCACATGCCACATGACGCATGCACTAATTAGGGTTTTGGCATACCAAACCCTAATTCAGGCAAAGTTGCTACGCCAACCAAGCCAAGTAATGTTTCCTAGAGCATTTGGATTGTTGTGGCAACAGGTCCAATATTGCCACGCCACATTTGGGTCTAACACCAATATGTTAAAACAGCTGCCACGGCTACGCCACTGGCATGTCGCTATGTCGTGGCTACGCCAGGTGCCACTATACCAATGGCGCCACTTTGCTATACAACAGGATGCGGCCATAATCAATGGCCATACTTTCTCATAAGCTACAATCTCAGTCGTCGAAATTCGCCACCGAACTGACAGACTTGTGGAAAGTTTTAGGCGACCAGCCGCTTAAATCTCGTGGCCATGGCTACGCCAAAAGCCACTTATACCACCGTGCCACTGCTTTGCACGAGCTATACCAATCATGCCGCAGTGCCACCGCATACACCAAAAACGCCAATGTGCCATTACCGGCGCCAACAGAAGGTAGCCATAATCAACGACTACCCTTCCTCATGAGATGCAATCTCAGCCATCCAAGTTCGCCACCGAACTGACGGACTTGTTGCAAGTTTTAGGCGACCATCCAAGACGTGCCTAATAGCATGAAATGTTATTTTCCTGCGGAAAGACTCTTGACTTTGACTTGCCGCACATAACAACTTGCTACATGTTTTCCACGAAAACACTCGAGACATCAAACATGTCACAAACTGGGGGATACTCATCAGGGTATTGTTCTGGCGGTTTACAGCGTACGGCATGCAATACGCCTGTTATAAGAAAGTGTTATGAAGCAGGACAATTAGTGGCGGCAAGAAGTAACGGCTGTAAGCGGATCCACTTCCTTCATCATGGAAGCATGGGTTTCTGACAGTTATACGTTACTTCATTCTTCTATCACACAATCGTTCCCACTCCCCAATCGTTCCCACTTGTATAAATAGGCTTCACCTATTTCCACCAAACAACAAGTTTTGGTCAGAGAACAACACAGTATCCAGAAATCACCAAAGAACTGAGAGCTTTTCACTCTGCAAGCCAGTTCCAGTTTCTGATACAAGTCATAAAACAAGCCACATCTTCACAATTAACCATTCTGGTCTCAAAACTCTCTTCGCTTCCCTCTCTAAGACCAACCCTTCTCCTTCACTTTGTGACCGAAGCAATCCTGGAACGACCATTTCTTGGTTTAGGCCAGAATTGTATAGATTAATCTCTCGAATTAAAAGTACTCCCGTGCAGTGCTTTGGTTAGGGTTTAGATTCGTTTCTCATCCCGACACCCAAAATTACCAAAATCAGCAGAAACAGTTTTCACCCACAAATAATTGGCGACCACAGTGGGAGATTAATCTCTCGGTTGCAATATAAATTTTTAATTTCATTTTTTCAATCCCAATTTCAAGATGGTAGAGCTCAGGTCCGGGTCAGCAACAAACCCTGATGCCACCGACGCTGAGAACATCCTTGGTATCAACGTTCCTTCCAGTGACATCAATGTACCACATGTCAGCATGATCAGCACCAACGGCACAAGAAACGTTCCCTCAGGAATCACACCTCCGATCACCAGAGCCAGAGCCGTTGCTGCCACCCCCAATGTTTCTTCAAGCGTGACAGCCCCAGTTGTCACCAGAGTCGCCGCCACTCCACCACCGGGATGAGAGACTGGAGGATCCGGAGGAAGCCAACCTCCTTTTACTACTGTTGATTTGATGGAAAGATAAAAAGGTTCTCGTAAGGATCAAACAGACATGGCTACAACTCAGAAAGGCATACCTATTTTCTCCAAGACACTAACGGAGCGGCTACCACAAGAGTCACGATAAACCCATATGGAGCTGACAATGAATACTTTTTACATCCGGCACAAACACTTCAGCAGGATGCGCATTTATAGATGAGGAGGCTCGCGTTGCTCATGAACGCCAGTAGAAAGGAATCGGCAATCCAATTTCATCACACGTTAAGATCAAGAACGACTTCTCCAAAATCAAGGCAAAAAAAATCAGTAACCCTCATGAGTACACAGAGACCCTCTTCCCGTCAGGAGCTACATGATTTCTGGGGACTCCGTCCACAAAATCATGCAGTCTACGATGAAAAATTTATGTGAGATTCTGTATTTCTCCAAGGCGCAGCGTCAAGACATATTTGCAGCCCTCAACCGCACTGTATCAGGAAAACAGTTGTTTCCAGCCAGGGAAGCCGTTCCCAAACTCCAACCTCTCCCTGGAAAGCACGATTGATAGATGGAACTGGGGACTCCTAACCACTGTTCACTTGAAGGATGTCGAGTTTGACAAAGACGCCGATTAACGCGGCCTCCGACTTCAACATTGTAACCGTCGAGACTCTGAGAGTTGCAAGGGAAAATCAAACAGAAGAAGCGTATTCTTTCCCGTGAGGAGAAAAACAAGACTTGCCGACCAGCACTATTTGTGTGTCGTCTTCCTATATGCCATATTATATCAGCTCGTTTTTCAAAGTCAAAGGTTAATGGCTCCCTCACTGGAGTTCTCTCCATGAGCCGCTTTGACGTTTCTCTCTAGGAGCCGCTTCAACATTCTCTCCAGAAGTCGCTCCGCCTCGATATTCGCTCCATCAGCCGCTTTGCTTCAGTGTTAAGCTCCAGAAGCTTCAACGTCCTCTCCAGGAGCTGAAGCCGCTTCAACGCCTCCTTCCTGCCAAGTATTGTTCCATAGCCGCCACTTCTTCCTGCCAAGGATCGTGTCGTACCGCCACACTTCTTTCCTCCAAGGTTCGTGCCCGTAGACACCACACTCCTCCCTGTCAAGGATCGTGATCGCAGCCAGCCAAGGTTCATAGTTGTGGCCACCTTTTGTTTCATCCCATCAAAGACCTGGGGACTTTTGTCCGTCTATCAACCTGTTATCATCCTGATGTCATCACTAACACCTGATGCTGCTCACTCACGGGGAGCCTAAAATACCCAAAGCCCAATCATGCGCGAAGGACATGCCTAGCGTAGACAGAGCTAAGTAATTATCCTTAAACTAAATGTTTTATATCTATTAGGCATATTCAATAAATTTTAAATATCTTAATGTTGAGACGTGCAAATTCCTCAACACCACTATTGTGTTTTCAGGCATAGTGCCTCAACACGTTCTCCTCTTAGTGTTGAGACTACAAATTCCTCAGCACTCACCACTGTGTTGCTGGGAATCAATACATCATTTTCTCTTAGTGTTGAGACGTACAAATTCCTCAACACTCTCCACTGTGTTGCCGGGCATCAACACATCCTTTTCTCTTAGTGTTGAGATGTGCAAATTCCTCAACACTCACCATTGTGTTGCCGGGCATCAACACATCCTTTTCTCTTAGTGTTGAGATGTGCAAATTCCTCAACACTCACCACTGTGTTTCCGGGCATCAACACATCCTTTTCTCTTAGTTTTGAGACGTGCAAATTCCTCAAGACTCACCACTGTGTTGCTATGAATGCTTCCACAACACATCCTTTTCTATTAATTAGTGTTGAGACGTACAAATTCCTCAACACTCACCACTGTGTTGCCAAGCATCAACACATACTTTTCTCTTAGTGTTGGGACGTATAAATTCCTCAATACTCACCACTGTGTTTCCGAACATCAACACATCCCTTTATCTTAGTGTTGAGACGTAAAAATTCCTCAACACTCACCACTATGTTGCCGATCATCTATCCTTTTCTCTTAGTGTTGAGACGTACAAATTCCTCAACACTCACCACTGTGTTGCCGAGCATCAGCACATCCTTTTCTCTTAGTGTTGAGACGTACAAATTCCTCAAAACTCACTACCGTGTTGCCGAGCATCAACACATCCTTTTCTCTTAGTGTTGAGATGTGCAAATTGCTCAACACTCACCGCTGTGTTGCTAGGCGTGCTTCCTCAACACATCCTTTTCTCTTAGTGTTGAGACGTACAAATTCCTCAACACTCACCATTGTGTTCCCGAGCATCAACAATCCTTTTCTCTTAGTGTTGAGACGTAAAAATTCATCAACACTCACCACTGTGTTACCGAGCATCAACACATCCTTTTCTCTTAGTGTTGAGACGTATAAATTCCTCAACACTCACCACTGTGTTTCCGAGCATCAACACATCCTTTTCTGTAAGCATTGAGACGTACAAATTCCTCAACACTCACCACTGTGTGGCCGAGCATCTATACATCCTTTTCTCTTACTGTTGAGACGTACAAATTCCTCAACACTCACCACTGTGTTGCCGAGCATCAACACATCCTTTTCTCTTAGTGTTGAGACATACAAATTCCTCAAAACTCACCACCGTGTTGCCGAGCATCAACACATCCTTTTCTCTTAGTGTTGAGACGTGCAAATTGCTCAACACTCACCACTGTGTTGCTAGGCGTGCTTCCTCAACACATCCTTTTCTCTTAGTGTTGAGACGTACAAATTCCTCAACACTCACCATTGTGTTCCCGAGCATCAACAATCCTTTTCTCTTAGTGTTGAGACGTACAAATTCATCAACACTCACCACTGTGTTACCGAGCATCAACACATCCTTTTCTCTTAGTGTTGAGACGTATAAATTCCTCAACACTCACCACTGTGTTGCCGAGCATCAACACATCCTTTTCTCTTAGCATTGAGACGTACGAATTCCTCAACACTCACCACTATGTTTCCGAGAATCTATACATCCTTTTCTCTTACTGTTGAGACGTACAAATTCCTCAACACTCACACATCCTTTTATCTTAGTGTTGAGACGTACAAATTCCTCAACACTCACCACTGTGTTTCCGAGCATCAACGTATCCTTTTCTCTTAGTGTTAAGACGTACAAATTCCTCAACACTCACCACTGTGTTGCCGGGCATCAACACATCCTTTTATCTTAGTGTTGAGACGTGCAAATTCCTCAACACTCACCACTGTGTTGCCAGGCATCAACACATCTTTTCTCTTAGTGTTGAGACGTGCAAATTCCTCAACACTCCCCAATGTGTTTCGAGGCATCAACACATCCTTTTCTCTTAGTGTTGAGATGTACAAATTCCTCAACACTCACCACTGTGTTGCCGGGCATCAACACATCCTTTTCTCTTAGTGTTGAGACGTGCAAATTCCTCAACACTCACTACTGTGTTGCCAGGCAAACTGCCTCAACACATTTTTCCTCTTAGTGTTGAGACATTAAAATTCCTCAACACTCATTACTGTGTTGCGAGGAAAACTGCCTCAACACTTCTCTTCTTTTAGTGTTAAGACATACAAATTCCTCAACACTCACTACTATGTTGTCATGCACACTTCCTCAATACATTATAGTGTTGACGGCTCCACCACCTCAACACTCATCTTTGTATTCAAGGCTCGCTGCACAAAAAATACATGGCACCAGTAATCCGTGGCCAAGACAGAAGTGCGCCAGCACAAAGATTGCATACTCGCTCATGCCTCTTGCCAAAGGTCAATCGAATTTTCCTGGTAATCTTCTCATGTCTTGCCATTTCGATTATTTATCCTTTTCTGTCACCATCTCATGCTTACCCTGCAACAATGCCACTGTTACGTGCTAAGCAGGGGACTTAATGTTGATGGTGGTTATTAGTTCAGGGTTAAATTTGTATAACCCTACATTTAATGTGTCGTCACTCTGCAAAGAAACAGAGCCATGTAAAAGTGATGAGTGTCCAAATTTCTTCACTGGCACATTTATTGAGCAACATATATCCACCGAATGGTGCATGTAGCAACAATCCCGGATATTCTCAGAAATTTCGGCCCCCGCCTATATTATTCAATTAATATAAGTTTCTTTGAATGCTTTCGTGCTATGTTCCCTATTGAACCCTTAATGTTGATATGGCATGACAATTTGTGTTCACTCGCAGCAAGTAGCACAAATTTCCAAGTATCAAGGATAAGGTCCTTGAATAAAGTATTCAATCGGAAAGCATACTGCTCTCTGGCAATGGACTTAAAGAACTTTGTGTCAACACATAGAATTCAATCAATTTTGTGATAATTCACAAGATTCAGATATTACCTTGACTAATTTGCAAAAATTAGGGTTTTGCACGCCCCGCAGTATATTAGACCTTGCCTGTCGAAATTAAGCCTAGGCGAACTAGGTAATTAATCCTCCATGGTAATGTAGGTGCAAAATCCTACCCAAAATCATAAAACAAGGAGCCGTGGAATGGGAGCAGCAACAAAGGGAGGTGTGGCCATGCCATAGGACAGCCGGCGCTACTTGCAAGTGGCCACACCCATGCTGCTCAACCGAACCCCTTTCCATCGACCAATCAGGTCGTTTTAAACCCTCCACGGCGCACTGGAAGTGTGGCCACGCCCTTGCTTGTCGGCCGCCTTTCCATCGACCAATCAGGTCGCTTTAAACCCGCCACGGCGCGCTGGAAGTGTGGCCACGCCCTTGCTTGCCGGACCCCTTTCCATCGACCAATCAGGTCGCTCTAAATGCGCCACACGCATTTAAAATGAGGCCGGGCCCATGTTGCTTGCCGGCCCCCTTCCCATCGACCAATTAGGTCGCTCTAAACTTACCACACGCACACTAGAAGTGTGGCCACACCCATGCTTAATCATCCTCTCTTTTAATTGACCAATCAGGTCGTCCTAAACCTACCACAGCATCAAAAGAGGCAAGGTTGCGCCAACACGCTAATTGGCATGCCAAACATGCTAAACGTGCCACTTTACCACGGAAGCATGACGAACGTGGCAAAATACCATAAATAGTGCACTTACGTGCCAACATCATCTGTTCGTGGCCAACTCCATAACAGACTTCAATGTGGTTATGCTAACCAGAGACACGACCTTGCATGGTCGAAACTCTAATTTCCAGTTGTGGCACAAATTATGCCACTTCGGGCCCCACAACATGCCACGATCCGTGCAGGACCAAGGAAACCCTAATAAAGACGCCATATCATAGCCACCCGTGGAGATCCTTACTCATGTGGTCGTTTCCACATGATCATCTGGCTATGGTTCTTTCGGTGTGGCTATGGCACCATTTGCACAAAACGTCGATGCGCCACGGCCACGTGCCACATGCCGCATGCACTAATTAGGGTTTTGGCATACCAAACCTTAATTCAGGCAAAGTTGCTACGACAACCAAGCCAAGTAACGTTTCCCAGAGCATTGGGATTGTTGTGGCAACATGGCCAATGTTTCCACGCCACATTTGGGTCTAACACCAATATGCTAAAACAGCTGCCACGGCTACGCCACTGGCAAGTTTTAGGCGACCAGCCGCTTAAATCTCGTGGCCATGGCTACGCCAGGCGCCACTTATACCACCGTGCCACTGGCATGCACGAGCTATACCAGACATGCCGCAGTGCCACTTTCATACACCAAAAACGCCACTGTGCCATTACCAGGTGCCAACAGAAGATAGCCATAATCAACGGCTACCCTTCCTCATGAGATGCAATCTCAGCCATCCAAGTTCGCCACCTAACTGACGGACTTGTGGCAAGTTTTAGGCGGCCAACCAAGACGTGTCTAATAGCATCACATGCTATTTTCCTGCGGCAAGACTCTTGACTTTGACTTGCCTCACATAACAACCTGCTACACGTTTTCCACGAAAACACTCGAGACATCAAACATGTCACAAACCGGGGATACTCATTAGGGTATTGGTCCGGGTTTACAGCGTGCGGCGTGCAATACGCCCGTTATAAGAAAGTGTCATGAAGCGGGACAATTAGTGGCAGCAAGAAGTAACGGGTGTAAACGGATCCACTTCCTTCATCATACAAGCATGGGTTTCTGATGGTTATACGTTACTCCACTCTTCCATCACCCTATCGTTCCCATTTCATACGAGACCAGGGTACGTTTAAATATGACTTGTATAAATAGGCTTCACCTATTTCCACCAAACAACAAGTTTTGGTCATAGAACAACACAGTGTCCAAAAATAACCAAAGAACTGAGAGCTTTTCACTCTGCAAGCCAGTTCAGGTTTAAATCAGTCATAAAACAAGCCACATCTTCAGAATTAACCATTCTGGTCTTAACACTCTCTTTGCTTCCCTCCCTAAGACCAACTGTGACGGACCGGAAAATTACGCCTTTGGCGCATTACCCCGCAGGCTGTTACTCCCCCGATGCGCCATGATGAAGCTACGATCTGGGCCTTAGGGATAGGCAAATGCACGTCCATTTGCCCTTGCAAGCATGCTCGTGGAGCATGACGAAGCTAACTTAGCTTCCACACCGTTCCAACTTACCCTTGTCCCGCAAAAGGGTTTAAGGCCATAATGTCAATGCATTTTTCATGTATCTCTGGCTTTGCCTTTACGTAGGGAATTCATCGCTGCATTTCCTAGCTAGTTGAGCAACCGTCATATTTCCGTGTCTTATCCAGGCATAAGCCTTGGACTTTGGCGTAGGCCGCACCAAGCCCTTGCCATTTCCTACGTTACCTCGCTTACTAACTCTTTATAACTTGATAGGAAGTATGAGCATCCACTTACTGGCATGCAACTAAGCCTCATCAAGTCTGGCCACAATCATCTCTTGCGTCGAGCTACCGAGCTTAGATGATATGAGGGGCCAACGTGCGGGACCGCCAATGCCGAAACTCATTGCGGCTGCCTACGTACCCTTCCCTACTCTAAAGGGATCAAGCACATACCATAGTTTATACATAATGGGACAAGCAACTTATTCCAACTCGTTTTCTAGGCCGTGGCCAAGCAACAATGGTAATGGCCTAGTACGTATAGGCCGTTCCGTCAAATACATCCAAGTGATGCATCATCGAGTCCGTGGAAAGGCATAGTGATGCCTCAATATCATATGCTCCATTCGTAAGGCTGCGCGACTAAGAATGAGGCCTAAGCATCATTCATACCGTTCCGGCCTAGCTATGAAGCTTACTTGGTACATAGTCCCCATATGCACCTTCAACCAACTACCCCTCCCTATATATGTTAATTTGACATTTTTAGAACTCAATTTGGGGGACCAAAAATCTTTCATCAACTCCCTGTTTACTATTCATGGTCGTTGCCATGGCTTTCTGAATAACCGGCCAAGATGGATGTACATTCAGTTATAGCTCACATGCCAGTTCCACTGTCCGGCCAGAATGGATGAACATTTCCCGAGCCAAACCCGATGAAGGGCCGTGATGGCTGTATTTCCGACTTTGGCCCATAGGCCACACCAATGTCCAGCCGTGATGATTGTACATTACCAACCCGATCTCCAGCCATGTTGGCTGTCCACTACCAACCCAATGTCCAGCCATGTTGGCTGTACATTTTCAAGATCATCTACCCAACTGACCTAATGCATCATTTGATGCAAGATTGGCTCTTGGCCAATGTAGCTTCCAACCAATGTCATATTGGCCTTAGCCAATATGCATATGTGATGTGCCTTACTTGGCACCAGATATGGCCCAGGGCCAAATACATCTCACAATGCAAAAGAATCTTTGGATGAAGCTTCATCACAAACAAATGGTGCATCTTTTAGCATGCGCCATGCTAAAAACACGGGCTGTTACATTATCACACCCTTCAAAGAATTTCGTCCCCGAAATTCAAAACCAAAACTATTGTGAACAATATCTTCGAGTTGGATTTCCTGAGCAAAAGTCCCATACCAGATGCTCAGAAATCACGGGTTTCTATAAGTTGTCATGAACAAAAATTTAAACCTTCTGAGCACACATGTCCCATACCACCTGCCCAGGAATCCAAAAAGTGCCCACAACAAAACTAAGAATCGCAATTGGCCAGTGCCAAGAAGATATCTCGACAAAGTATCCTAGATAGCATCCCATACTACCACCTAGGAATCCCTAAGGTTCACAAGTTGAAAGATGTTATCGAAATAACAAGGCAAAACTCAACGCAATACTGTGAGGACCAATCTCTAATGCCAGTGCACTTGGATGCAAGCCACCGTCCCTGACGGATTTACTGGGTTGCCACTCGTAAGTGGGATGCTAGCCGGGCTTGACAACGCACACCCTTGGCCAGTGCAAACGTGTGGGGATGATCAGCCCCATTGTCTACCCACCGTCCCAGACGGTCTTTCGAATGCTCGTAAGCGGGGTGCCACAGAGGCCTGGCAAACTCACAGTACTTATACAAGCTCAACTCAATTTGCAAAGTAACTGGCCCAGAAGTTACAAACTCTTTCCCGCGCAGAAGTTAGCCTACTCTCCAACTTTAAGATTTCCGTTAAGGAAAATACTTGTGGACAAGTCCACTCCGCACAGTCCAAGAGTTATCTCGGAACTTGCTCTGATACCAACTGTGACGGACCGGAAAATTACGCCTTTGGCGCATTGCCCCGCAGACCGTAACTCTCCCGATGCGCCATGAAGCTACGATCCGGGCCTTAGGGCTAGGCAAATGCATGTCCATTTGCCCTTGCAAGCATGCTCGTGGAGCATGACGCAGCTAACTTAGCTTCCACACCGTTCCAACTTACCCTTGTCCCGCAAAAGTGTTTAAGGCCATAAAACCAATGCCAATGCATTTTCCATGCATCTCTGGCTTCTCCTTTACGTAGGGAATTCATCACTGAATCTCCTAGTTAGCTGAGCAACCGTCATATTGCCGTGTCTTGTCCAGGCATAAGCCTTGGACTTTTGCGTATGCCGCACCAGGCCCTTGTCATTTACTACGTTACCTCGCTTACCAACTCTTTATAACTTGATAGGAATTATGAGCATCCACTTACTGGCATGCAACTAAGCCTCATCAAGTCTGGCCACAATCATCTCTTGCGTCGATCTACCGAGCTTAGATGATATGAGGGGCCAACGTCTTTGGACCTAAGCAATGCCGCAACTCATCATTTTGCCTACGTACCTTTCCCTACTCTAAAGGGATCAAGCACAGACCGTAGTTCATCCACGAAGGGACAAGCAACTTATTCCAACTCGTTTGCTAGGTCGTGGCCAAGCAACAATGGTAATGGCCTAGTCCGTATAGGTCGTTCCGTCAAATATATCCAAGTGATGCATCATCGAAGTCCGTGGAATGGCATAATGATGTCTCAAAGATCATATGCTCCATTCGTAAGGTTAGCGACTAAGAATGAGGCCTGAGCATCATTCATACCGTTCCTACTAAGCTATGAAGCTTACTTGGTACATAGTCCGCATATGCACCTTCAACCAACTACCCTCCCTATATATGTTAATTTGACATTTTTAGAACTCAATTTGGGGGACCAAAAATCTTTCATCAACTTCCCGTTTACTATTCATGGTCGTTGCCATGGCTTTCTGAATGACCGACCAAGATGGATGTACATTTAGTTCTAGCTCACATGCCAGTTCCACTGTCCGGACAGGATGGCTGAACATTTCTCGAGCCAAACCCGATGAAGGGCCGTGATGGCTGTATTTCCGACTTTGGCCCATAAGCCACACCAATGTCCAGCCGTGATAGCTGTACATTACCAACCCGATCTCCAGCCATGTTGGCTATCCACTTCCAACCCGATGTCCAGCCATGTTGGCTGTACATTTTCAAGGTCATCTACCCAACTGACCTAATGCATCATTTGATGCAATATTGGCTCTTGGCTAATGTAGCTTCCAACTAATGTCATATTAGCCTTAGCCAATATGCATATGTGATGTGTCTTACTTGGCACCAGATATGGCCAAGGGCCAAATGCATCTCACCATGCAAAGGAAGCTTTGGATGAAGCTTCATCACAAACAAATGGCGCATGCTAAAAACACGGGGTGTTACACTGTGATGGACCGGAAAATTACGCCATTGGCGCATTGCCCCGTAGGCCGTAACACCCCCGATGCGCCATGATGAAGCTACGATCCGGGCCTTAGGGCTAAGCAAATGCACGTCCATTTGCCCTTGCAAGCATGCTCGTGGAGCATGACGCAACTAACTTAGCTTCCACACCGTTCCAACTTACCCTTGTCCCGTAAAAGGGTTTAAGGCCATAATGTCAATGCATTTTTCATGCATCTCTGGCTTTGCCTTTACGTAGGGAATTCATCACTTAATTTCCTAGCTAGCTGAGCAACCGTCATATTGTCGTGTCTTGTCCAGGCATAAGCCTTGGACTTTGGCGTAGGCCGCACCAATCCCTTTCCATTTCTTACGTTACCTCGCTTACCAACTCTTTATAACTTGATAGGAAGTATGAGCATCCACTTACTGGCATGAAACTAAGCCTCATCAAGTCTGGCCACAATCATCTCTTGCGTCGAGCTACCGAGCTTAGATGATATGAGGGGACACCGTGCTGGACCGTCAATGCTGCAACTCATTGCGGATGCCTACGTACCCTTTCCTACTCTAAAGGATCAAGCACGGAACGTAGTTCATCCACGAAGGGACAAGCAAGCCCCAATACCTATACTTAAATCGCCGAGAAGATGATATCTTCTTTTCTTTCCTCTTTTCACCCGAGATCTACTAAACCGAGAGGAAGAAATCGAATCGAAATATAAGATGGGTATGTGATTTAATAGCCGAAATTTGAGGGTTTGTTGTAAATTGATCAAGAGAAGAAGATGTTGCTGATCGAGATTTCGCATTCCTTCCTTTGAATGGGTTTGAGCAAGATAGAAGAAAGGGGATCTGGTCTGTGTTAATTAGAAGCTCGAAATGGAAGAGGAATTTGGGGTTTCAAATGAGAACTTGTGTTGTCAATTGGAAGAGTCGAGTTTTGAGATGAATCTTGCGAGTTGAAAAGAAATTAGGGTTCGATAAGAGTCCGTATTGAGATAGAACAAGAAATCGAGATGGCGATGTAAAAGGGATGGAGAAAGGAAAGATGGGCTTTGTTCAATTGAGTTAGTAGTTCTTGTGTAGATGGTTACGTGGTAATGTTGATATGTTCGGATGAACTAGAATGGGTTGATGGTGTTGTTGGTTGAAGTCTCGGAGAAGGAATTGTTCTATTGAGACTGGGTTTGAGCGAGATTGATTGAAGATGGGATTTCGTGAAGATTTATCTGAACTGAAGACATGGGTTCGATTGAATTAAGAGGAGAGATCGAATTGATGGGATTCTCAACGATGCTAAAGATGGGTCTGTGGTTGAGCCGTTATGTTGAAATGGTTAGGCAGTATGAAGCTTCAGGTGTGTGCTGTAAGACTCAAGACCCAGAGAAGATGAACTGCTGTTACAAAGATTAAATGGTTGTGAAGCATTGCAGAGTCAGCTGCAATTGTAAGTCTTGATGCTGAGTTACAGGCACCGATAGGATGGGATTATGAAGCGGATCTGGTGATGCTGCGGTACTGTGGAAGAGCATGTGGTTGAAATGAATGAGTCGTAGAGATTGCAGCCTTAAGTTGTGAGCGAGAATGGTAGGCATGGCGGATGCAATGCAACATGGAGATGAATCCGAGATTGAGCCGTTGATGTGGATGTGATAGAGAGGTATGCTAGGAAGCATTTGTGGTGGGCCGAGCTCGGAGGCTGCAATGAGCCAAATGAACATGAGATGCAAAAGCAAAGATGAGAAGTATTGCTTCATTACGGGGGTAGAAAAGGCACCGTTAAGATGAATGCTAGGAATGGTGCGAAGTGTTGTGGGGAGCCGAAATGGTGTTGGAAAGAGATTGATGGCCATCTTGGCCGTGACTGAGCTACAGAAACACAGAAAATGCACAGCCAAGATGGCTGCAAGATACTCAGCCAAGATGGCTGGAATCACTCTAGCAACAATCTATGCAACAACTCCGGCCTAGGTTACTCGGCCTCAGTTGGCTCGACTCACTACTAATCACTCGAAGTTCGACTCTGGAGATTTGACTCGGAGACTTGACCAGTTGACTAACAGGAGACCGTTAAGTCAACTGTTATCCCTGACGGTGGACTGACGGAATATCCCGTCGAATATTCAACTGACGGAGAAATTTTCAGGTGGCCGGCGATGACGTTTTCCGGCGGGATTCCTGCCATAATCCCAGTTTTCCGGCGAGCCAAAAATTCCAGAATTTTCTATGGACTTTTCTCATGGGTGTGAAGACTTTGGCTAGGAATTGGATGGAGAATTGGACTCAAATTTGGAAAGAGAAGGTGGAAGAGTTGAGAAAAGCTTGGATTTGGAAATTGAATTGCAAAAGAAAAAGGATTATATTCCTTAGAAGATTTGGAGAATATTGAAGCCTATAAATAGAGAAGTTTTCTACAACTTCTATATATACATCTCTACACACACAACAATTCTTTTCTTTTCTTATTCTTTGTGTGAACTCTTTAACATGAGTAGTTAATTTTATTGATTGAGGATGAATTCCTAGTTCTTAATATGATTTGAGTTTTTGTTTTTAATTCTATCTTGAAGTTTTTCACATGATTATCGTTTGTTTTTACTAATAGGAATGATCTTAAAGACATTCATGATTGATTGATAGATTGTTTAGAATGCATGCTAAATTGATTTGTTAATTTGATCTAAAGCTAGTGAAAGTTAGGAGATAAGTAATCGTTTCTTGACTTATTACATAAGTAGCAAACACGACTCTTCGGAGGGATTCCGTGGAGCAATTGTGTGTGAAAACAACGTTAGCAAGTAGACCTTGATCTAAGAGTCTAACTACTAATATTAACCTAATAAGTTCATAAATCTTAATGCGTTTATTTAAATTACATCTAGAGTGAGCTACTACTAGGTGGTTTTGGTAAATAGAATCCGGTAGTCGAGAACTTCCGTGTCCGTGATATAAGGGATTTAGGGGTTTAGCACTGAGCTATCATTTGCTTTACCTACGGTTGGTGATAATTTGTGACTAATAACAAGTAGAAAAGAACATAACTTGATTCATTGTTTTAGTAACGAAGAAGGATTCCTTGGTCTTGTCTCTCTTATTGCTTTCAACTTTACCTTTTAATTGCTTTGTTTATTTTCTTTTGCTTTTTACACCCCCTTTGTGACAATTTTTACAACTAGAATCTCGTGCCTCGTGGGATCGACCTTGACTACCCTATATTACTTGTTAATTAGGTAGTAAAGTATTAATTAATTTGTTGTGGTTACGACACGCATCAGCAACTTATTCCAACTCGTTTGTTAGGCCGTGGCCAAGCAACAGTGGTAATGGCCTAGTCCGTATAGGTCGTTCCGTCAAATACATCCAAGTGATGAATCATCGAGTCCGTGGAATGGCATAGTGATTCCTTAGCATCATATGCTCCATTCGTGAGTCTGCGCAACTAAGAATGAGGCCTGAGTATCATTCATACCGTTCCGGCCAAGCTATGAAACTTACTTGGTACATAGTCCGCATATGCACCTTCAACCAACTACCCTTCCATATATATGTTAATTTGACATTTTTAGAACTCAATTTGGGGGACCAAAAATCTTTCATCAACTCCCCGTTTACTATTCATGGCCGTTGCCATGGCTTTCTGAATAACCGGCCAAGATGGATGTACATTCAGTTCTAGCACACATGCCAGTTCCACTGTCCGGCCAGGATGGCTGAACATTTCCCGAGCCAAACCCGATGAAGGGCCGTGATGGTTGTATTTCCGACTTTGGCCCATAGGCCACACCAATGTCCAGCCGTGATGGTTGTACATTACCAACCCGATCTCTCCACCATGTTGGCTGTCCACGCCAACCCGATGTCCGACCATGTTGGCTGTACATTTTCAAGGTCATCTACCCAACTGACCTAATGCATCATTTGATGCAACATTGGCTCTTGTAAAATGTAGCTTCCAACCAATACCATATTGGCCTTAGCCAATATGCATATGCGACGTGCCTTACTTGACATCAAATATGGCCCAGTGCCAAATGCATCTCACCATGCAGAGGAAGCTTTGGATGAAGCTTCATCACAAACAAATGGCGCATCTTTTAGCATACGCCATGCTAAAAACCCGTGGGTGTTACACCAACCCTTCTCCTTCACTTTGTGACCGAAGCAAGTCGGGAACGGCCATTTCTTGGTTTAGGCCAGGATTGTACAGATCGATCTCTCGAATCAAAAGTACTCCCGTGCAGTGCATTGTTTAGGGTTTAGATTCGTTTCTCATCCACACACCCAAAATTACCAAAATCAGCTGAAACAGTTTTCACCTACAAACAATAAGTTATTTTTAAATCTATGGCAGTGTAGTAGTCTATCAGATGACACATTTCCCATTACCAACAAATATTATGAAATAATTGGATACCTTGCACTGAAGGTATTTGTAGTGACATAAGCCAAAAAATAAAGGGTTCAATCCTCAAGCATGGATAAGACTTTGTGTACCAAAAAGACACGGAGGATTAGGATTTAAGAACTTACCCAAGTTCAACTTGGCCTTATTAACAAAGATGGCATAGAGAATGGTTACTAAGCTAAATTTATTAGCAGCAAGAATTCTTAAATCCAAATATTTTCCCAATCATCAACCTATACATCAGGTAAGTAAAAACAAAGGTACGTGGATTTGGCTAGTCAGGAAATATCATATTTGGGAGGTAACAACAAGAGAAGATATCAGTATATGGAAAGATAATTGGGTAGAACACTAGTGGAAAATGAGGTTTTTTCAACCCGCTGAATCGACCCTCGTTGACTGTAAATTCACCTTTGACCGAACAAGACCGTCTAGGAATAAGAAAAAACATGGAGAAATTCTGGGATGTCTAACACCAGTCGCGGAATAATTACCATTTAGTCCTAAATCAACTGCTGATCCCGCGACGGACGAAAACCGATTCACCTATGATAGATTTTAATATTTGGGCAAATAAATATCTCTTTCTCTCTCCCATATCCAATCTCACTTTCTCTTTCTCTTTCTTCTTATGCTCTCGGTATCCATCTCTAACCTAAGGAACGCTCCATGGAAATGGAGAAAGAGAAATTAGTAAACCTTAGATGTTATTTCACTGAAACAAATAAACCCTTGTCTAGATTTTTCTTCTGAAATCCCTCATCTCACTTGTCTCTTTGTAGATCTCAAATCTGTTGGAACAGATTCAACCTTATTATTTCTCCATTCATTCCAAAATCAAAACTGCAAATATCGGGTATTAAATTAGGTGTAATATGTGATTCGAGTATAAGGGTTTTCGCGATTAGGTGTGATATGTGATTTGAAGCAAGGGTGTTTGTTCCAACCAGTCAAGTTTTCGTGTTTTCTTCACTAAACGGAAAACGAGCTCTCAGATCCATAAATTAGAACCACGAACTCTTCAATCACTTACCTCTTCATCTAAATGCCCATCTCTTTCGAATGGTGAGCTCTATTTTATTTTTTATTTTCCATTCTATTTCAATTTTGGAGTTAAGGTTTTTCCGATTAATTTTATTTTTTGAATATGAGAGGTATAGAAGGCAATAGAGGAATCAAATTGGTGGTGGATTCTGATATTATTGTTGAAGCTGCTCTTAAGGTTTTGCAGTGCTATAAGAGGGGTTAACCCTTAGGGTAAGTAAAATTCCGTCCATTTTTTTTAATGATAATTTTGTGGTGATTCCCTTTTGTTTATGTTTCATCTGCAGGTTACGTCGTTTATAGAAACAATATAGAAACATGACAATTTGCTTTTGCTGCACTGAGGCTGGTGATTACATGGTTTTTTTTTTTTTTTTGGCACATGATCATAAGCCATCGATTAAATGTTGATTTCGACTAGAGCTGTCAACGGGGAAAGCTAGGGTCAACCCGACCCTAGATTGACAAGCCATGGACGGGTTAGGGTCATCCCTAGCCCTAGTACTGTTCATGTACAAGCCCAAAACCCCAACCCTAGCCCTAGATGGGTTGGCTCTGACGGGTTACGGGTTGGCTTGTCAAATGAGATGGATGAAACATAAAATCACTTAAACGTATAAAAACTCAGTGGGTAGAGGGATTCGAACTCATCCCACCTTGGTTCATATCTGAAAACTATAACCACTCTTCCATTTCGTGGTTGTTGATTACTTTTGCTTGTTATTTTATATATAATTGTATATTTATGTTGGTCAATGCTTTACAAAATGCTAAGAAAGCACCCACTACTCCGTAACCCTAAATCAAAAAATGAAGTTTGGATTGTATGAAATCATTTAAGGAATATATGAACTTTGATTTCTAGCACAAAACCCTAAAATCATCCTAAAATTACTAAATTAGAAACTTAAAATTCCTAAACTAGTAACTCACATGAAATTGACGGGTTGGCGGGTAACCCGCGGGTTGACCCTAGCTTGGCTTGTTTTCACTAGGGCTAGATATGACAACCCTAACCCGGCTTGTTTAGACAACGGGCCAAGCCAAGCCGGGTTGAAACAAGCCAAGCTAGGTCCAACCCGCGGGCCGGGTTAGAAATTGACAGCTCTAATTTCGACTGGAAAAGTGGTGTTGCCGCTAAAGACTAGCCTAATGTTGCCAAGAAAGGCCAAATTGATGCAAGTCATTTTCTCGCTTGTTCTTGGATCAATAAGTAATATTTTTGTCTTTCGCAATCATGAAGTTTATATGGAGTTGAAAAGGACCATTAGATTACCCTTGTGCAAATCTTTTTGTTTATAAAGTTGAGCTACCCAAATTGCATTAGTTGGGAAAAAATTGCTTATTTAGAATTGGAAGAATATTCGTAAATGAGAGAATCTCTTTGGCATTGAAATGGAGTTTTTGTGCTTGGTTTCACTTTGGTGGAAGCCCAAGCTCTAGTGGTGTCTATGACGTCCTTGGAAATTGAAAATATGTTGATTGCTTGGGATTCAATATATGATTGCTTGGGTGTGTGCCTTTGTTTTGTACAATATTTACGTAAGTTTGGTCTAGAAATTCAAACTCTAACAGTAGGTCTTATTTCGGTTAAGGAAAGTTAACAAATTGTTACCTACATGTTCTTGTATTCCTAGTACTTGTTCTTGTACATTTAATCAAGGTTCTTGTTGGTCGAGGGCTTGAGAGTAATGAAGAAGATGCCGAAAAATCGTGGTTGTTCTTTGAATGTTGAGAATGCCTACGGAGTTCCAGAAAAACATTTCAAGTCTCATTTTTAGTTTAACGCTATAAGGGAATTTTTGCCATGCCCCGTAATTGTAACTTTTTATGCAGTTTTTTTATTTTCAAGAAAATTAATACGATAGAGTTAAGAAACCACTAACCTGCTGTCTACTTTTCTTTTTTTGTACAATTCATGGAAATGGCGCTGAGGAAGCTGGAAGATGTGGTCAGATCCGTTTATGATGAAATGATTTATCTCCATGAACGGTATACAAGAGAATTTTTTTTCCTAGGTGCATAATGAACTACTTTTCTTTTTCCTTTACTTTCATTACATTCTGAAACCATTTATGAGACCATAATATTTTTTGCATTATTCCTTTTGCATGTGTTAGGGAGGAAGAAATGCATGGCATTGATCGACCCAACCAATTCTAAAATGGCGTGGTTAAGTTTCTGCTCACTGTGTGTGTGCTTATCAGTAGCAGGCTTGCATGGTGGAGTTGACAGTGGTACTAGTATGTGTACTCAATTCTTAGTTTTTCTCAATATCTCTATCAAGGGGTTCTCTTTGTGCTGCCACTAACATTTCGTCTTTGTGTGTTTGCAGTAACAGCAAGAGTATCTCTAGATGAAATCAGGGTGGGGGTACCAAGGTAATGGTGTTACATATTGATTTAATGATCTTTCCTTGTATGTTGTTAGATGATTAGTGCTTTAAAGTTGCTCTTGCTAAACTAGTCAGATCTCAAATGGATATTTTTGTTTGCAAGCTTTATAGCAAATTGGTATTTCCCTTGGGTGCTGACAGATCTTGGGTGCTATTCCTGCTCCTTCAAACTTTGGAAAAGATTGGAAATGCGGAACTTGAAGTTTGGACTTCTAAGTAGATTTGATTTCGTACTTCCCCAATTGGTGTAGGCTTGTGTGATAGCTGGTGCATGCTGTTTCGGTTGCTTCTTGGTTTCCGTATTTCTATGACTAGATTAGCTTGCATACCTAGAGTGGCTCTCCAATTTTCTCATGTTTCCATGTATTTTTTTTGAACTCTAGATCAGTTCAGCATCAGGAAGTTAATCATTTTGCTGGTTTGAACTTGTCTTTCAGGTTTTAAATTTAGGTCTGCGAAACATACAACAGGAGCAATAGTGAAAAAGTACGGTTTTGAAGGAAAACTTCTGAAGTTCAAGGACTAGATATGCTGAAATTCATGCCCCGTGCTCAGGGGTGTGTTGTACTTGACAGACACAAGGCCAACAACAAAGTAAAGTGAGTGTTCAACTTCAGAACTCATTTATATGGTTCTTAAGAAGTTACTCTTTATATCACTATGTTGAAGACTTTGTTCTTGGAATCTGAATACTATTCTGGATACCAGGGGTGGTTTATTTGATGAAAATGGATTCGATTATATGAAGGTGGCATTCTTGAGGGATATCAAAGCTTAACAAAGAGGTTTGAGGTTTGTTTCGCCAGCGAACATATTGCATCTTTTAGTTTGCATTCTCACTTTGAGTTTACCTTGTAAGTTGTCTTAATCTGCAGAGAGTATTGCAAGACTCATACTAAATCAAAGGACTACGAAGATGCAAAACCTTAGAATGAAAGGTGTGATCTTGCATTCCCTTGCACAACACATAATGAAATTGGCAATCTGTTGTGTTAATTTGGTTAGATCAGGTTGCCGAATATTGGTAGAAGGTAAACAAATATTCATGGGAAACTGTTACAATGGCAGCATATGGAGATAGTTTTGTTTCTCACTTCTTTTGGTACTCATATCTCTCATAACTGTGCATTATGATTTGGTTCACATGCTCTACTATTATTTGTATTCCTCAAGCATTTGTACTCCTTTAGCAGTTGATGTACCGAGGAAAGTTATTATTGCTCTAACAAAGGTTGCTGGCATTGGAGGTTTATCCCATGAGTTCTTTTCATCTTCTTTTAGTTCTAATAAATATTGCAGAGTAATTAATTCAATTCTTCTTTATATTGGCTATTTCATAGTTTTTTCTGAATATAACTTTGTTTTCTTGGTATGTCATCATTAAGAGGTGGGGATTGAGAAACATAAATAATGGACCAGCATCGCTCTGAGCAAACGAGGGTGTTGCTGATTTTGATGCTGCTGTTGATCTTATGTGTCATTGCCGTCATGCATCTTCATCTATTGGGGATCGAATTTACATCTTTGATGGCCTCGGAGGAGGTAAACACTCTCGAGTATAGAATTTATATTGCTTCAGTTTATTTAGCTATAATAGGCATACATATGCAGCTAACATCAGGGAGGTGGCTAACAATTTATGTTGAGCAGCAATTTTAAACGAAAAAGTTTATATGTGTTAAGGTTGAATTGAGTTCTTTAAGTAAGAAAAGTTCAAATATGATGGAAGGAGGTGGTATCAGTTAATGTTGACCTATTATTGTAAACTAATTACGTATATGCAATTGCAAGAATATATATATATATATATATATATATATATATATATACACTTTAGAAGTATTACATCTCTCATGTTCTGTATTTGATACTTAGGGGAGAAGTTCAATAGAATGGTATTCTATTTTTTGTTTACTTGATTGTAGTGAAGTTGGTCATACTATTGTTGGATTCGCTGTTTACACCACCGAGTCTGAGTATGTAATATTTCTAGATTGCATTTCATGTTCACCTTGTACACTAGGCAGTTCTTGATAATCTGAAAAATAGAGCAGAGGCATGTTGTTTTCCTCCCTGCTACATATAATTGGATTAGATGATAGTGATGAAATGCAGACTTCGCATGTATTTGATTTTCTTAGCTTGGATTTCCTTAACGATATAATCTGATCCTTATTTCTTATGCAATCATGCTTACCACAATCCAAGTGATGTTGCTTCTCATTGCTTAAGAGCACAAGTTTTCAGTCACTTCATAGTATGACTAGATAATTGTCATTATCTCAATCTCAAATTAGCAGTTAATTGCAATCCCACAGGTGTTGATGGCCAAATAACCGCCAACTGCATATATCAAATCTGGGAAAAGAGCAGAGTACCAATTCAAAGGTGCTTATTTGAAATTACCAACTTGAATTGTGTAAGCTCATCTTCTGATACTGCAAATATTGCACATGCACATCAAGTTCTTGATAAAAAGCCTGAAAGAAACAAAATGAGGTAACTGTTCTCTATTGCTTTCTTTATATATTTCAGAATTATTAACTGCATTGTGTAACCCGGATGGTTTTAGTGGCATCATCTTGTCTTGGTTCTTGGTTCCAAAACTAACTTGAATGACTTGCGAACTTACACTAGTTTACTAGCTTTGTTATGGGTAATTTAGTTATCTCGAAATATGTGCCAGATTTATAGGTTTGTGATTCCCTTGGAATGTCTGTTACTAATACTCCACGAAAGAAATGGTTATATACATCGTCTAGTATGAGACACTTTTCTTATTATGATTCATAAATGGTGTAATTTACGAAATCCAATTGTAGTCTATGTTTAGCAGTGCTGGATCAATTTGAAGTGATTAAGAAAGAATGTGATGAGATTATGAGTATTTTTCCTCAGGTAGTGCATTCTATCTAGAGAACCATAGTTGATGGTTTGGTTAAAGGAGGCTCCAATTAATGATCTTTAATCCCTGTGGTATGCGAATTATCAATGACCAACAATGTAGATATCCTGGAATATGATACTGAACTGTATGTGGGGTACTTTTAATCTTTGGTGCTTGTTGTTCCATGTTGGACTTGTAGTCTTTTGACCCTTCCAGACATCTAGAACTGAGGATTTAATTTTTTCTTAACCCTTCCTTTTTTTGTGTAACTTTCTTTGCTGCAGGTGTACCATTACGAAGTGTTGGGTTAGTTCATTAGTTTATTTTACCGCATGTGTATCAAGTGTGTGTGTGTGGGGGGGGGGGGGGTTAGTTCAACACCAGGCAGTTTATCATTTTACTGAATTCTTTTTTGTATGATTTTGAATCCAAGTGTCAACTGAATTTAGTTATAAATTGTGTAATGAAAATAGTTAATGATTAATGGAAAGGTCATTTTGAATCTGAGAGTACAGGTTTCATTTCATGGGATTTGGTTTTGATTTGAGATTCAGTCAGATTCAGTCAGGCCAGACAGCCAATCTGAATCTATTTTTTTTATATTAAGATTTATATCTATGACTGATTGAGGTCCGTCATAAGTTATTGACCGTTAGCATCGGTATTAGATACACAGCGACCCGCACAGCCACATCATAGATGAAAAAGACGCTCAAACAACGACCCTTTCCCCGATCGCCAAAGCAAGTCATTTAACTCGTATCTATGACTTGCTTCGGCGATCGCGAAACTGCTATTTTCCACTAGTGAAGCAGAATCTCACGGTCTGAATAGGTTAACAGAGGTACATCTTAAAGATTATACCCAAGTTTCTCAACTCATTAATCCATATATATACCGCTGAATGAGAGGATAACACTTTGAATGAACTTTAAGATCAAGATCTGATTGAAAGAATCCATCTCATCCGTCTTCCAATCACAGGTACAGATACTTTACGTTGGTCTCTTACAAAATTTTTTTTATGCAAAACAGGGGTAATTTTATTAACTTGAAGAAACTGAAACAGAAGAGTGCATATCCTCCAATATTGCACTCGCAATAAAACTTGGAGGATATTCAAACCAAAATTGCGTAATGTTGTAAATTCTAGTATGTTTTGCCAGCCTATCTGTTGGCTTGTTTATTTTCCTACTTATACACTTGCAATTCCAAAAGGGATGATGTTCTAACATAGTTTTAATGTCTTGTATCATTGTGTGGTTCTCCCATGAAGCATGATTAATCCCACCATTGACAACCTAGATTACTAGTTCAGCGTCCATTTCAAAACTTGCAAATTTTACTCCTAGATCTTCTGCACACTGCATTACCTGCAAAAGTCCCCTGCACTCTACCGCTTCTGCATTCAAGAGTCCATCTGCATGATCGCATCTAGCTAGGATGAATTCTCCTGTAAAAGATCGACATATTAGTCCCCAAACTGAATAATTAATATGATTAATTGTTTTAAAGGAAGCATCACAACAGAAAGATAAATAAGGGGCTTGTGGAGGTTTCCATGACAGTATGGTATTTTGCACTCTATTCTGATTGTCTAGATACTGTCGCAGCATTTGTTTTCCAGTGGACTGATTCATCAGCTGAATCAATCTGATAACTTCCACAGGGTTAGGTTTTTTGTCCTCAAAAACATATCTTCATCTTGCTTTCCAGATTTCCCAAAGAGTATTTTCCATATGCATTGTCCAGTCTTCGATTAGCCCATTGAATTCGTTAGAGAACCAGCCTTGAATCCATTCTTGAACTGTAGAATTATCACTTGGCATACTTCTTCTGGCTCATGGAGTAGTGGACCAGATGGCTCTTGCGAAGGGGCATTCCCAGTATATGTTTTGTGGTTTCGATTCCTTGACTGCACACTTTGCACTGCTCTCTTACATAACCCAGATTTTTTGCCAGGCGTTCATTAGAGGGCACAATGTCTATCATGCACTTTCGTAAGAAGTGTTTTACTCTTGGTAGAGTAGGAACATTCCATATGCATTTCCATATTCTTGCAGTTGCAGCATCTGTAGTAGCATCTCCATTTTTCAGTTCGACCAATTTTTTATAGGGGTTTTTGAGATTTCCCCCCTAAACGAATTAGTAATGTATCTTTCCCCCTAAATTGGTAATACTTGCAACTTTCCCCCTAAATGATAATTTTTGCCGAAAATATCCTCAGGGTGTGTATGCACGATACACTTGTGTGTATTTAGCTGTCAAACACCCATTTTATCCTCTGGCTGTCGCATTTCCAGTTAAAAAAAGAAAAAAAAGAAAACCGTGGCAACACATGAACTATCCATAAACAAAACTCCCAATAATACAATGGAGTGTCAATCATCATGGTTGGATCGTTTAAAATAATAAATGAATTCTTAATATTTTTGCGGTTCTAGGAATGTCGAACATGATATACTATAGGTACGGGACTTGAATCTTGCGAGCCTAAACTAGGTATGTCCAAACAATTAAACTTGATTGCTTCAACAAGATGTATAGATCGCAAAGCATTAGACTAAGAATTTCATATTATAAAATTAACAAATTCAATTAAGGGGCGAGGAGTGTTAAACACAAATCACCAAGAAATAAGACAAAAAAGAATGATTATTTCATATATATCTTCAAATAAAATCTCTTCTAAATGTACAACAGATCCATACAGTTTTAGAAATTTATCGTTGTTGGGGGATGAAAGTCGCACTATCTTGATCGTTCCTTGTAAAAAAATCATCTAAATCCAACAAGAACTTAGAGTCGTGAAGGTGTACCAACAAACCTACCAACCTTTATTTCATTTTTTTGATGATTATTATGTACTTTTATAAAGAAGAAGATGACGATGAAGGAGAAGACTCTTTTGTTATATGTCCAGGACTCCCAGATGGCTGCAATTACCAATATCCCTTTCAGTGAGTGAGCCGATTGCCGGGGTCGTCTATGAAGACGGTTGACTAGTTTGACCGTTAGTCCCTAACCAATATCACTCTTTGGCTACAAAATTCTGAGACCTCTCATGGGAGAAATTGGATGGAGAATTGAGATTATTTTTGAGGAAAAAGGAAAAGGATTCTAATCCTTGGGAGATTTGGAGAATATTGAAGCCTATAAATAGAGAAGTTTTCTACAACTTCTACACACCTCTCTACACATCACTTGTGTTTTTGCTTGCTTTTCTATTTTTCTTTTTAATTACTTGTGTGGAGCATTTCTTATTGATTGAGGATGAATTCCTAGTTCTTAACATGATTTGTTTTTGGAGTTTTTCACATAATTATCGCTTTTTTTTCTTTAAATCAACATTCATGATGATGGAGAATATTGATTTGTTAATTCGATCCAAGCTAGTGAAAGTTAGGGGATAAGTAATCGTTCTTTGACTCTTTACATAAGTAGCAAACACACGAGACCTTGAGGGATTCCGTGGAGCAATTGTGCTAATAAGAAACAACGTTAGCAAGTAGACCTTGAGCTAAGAGTCTAACTACTAATATCAACTAAGAAATTCACAAAATCTAATGCATGAGCCAAGTTACATCTAGGTTGAGCTAATTCTAGGTGGCTTGGTGATTAGAATCGATAAACTTCCGTGTCCTTGATAAAAGGGATTTAGGGGTTTAGCAACGAGCTAGCTGCTTTACCTACGATTTGGTGATAATTTGTGACTAATAACAAGTAGAATGGAACATAACTTGATTCATTGTTTCTAACGAAGAAGGATTCCTTGATCTTCTCTCTCTTATTGTTTTCACATCTTTCAACTTTCGATTTTAATTGCTTTGTTTATTTTATTTTGCTTTTACACCCCCTTTTCAACAACTTTTTAAGATCACTTGCTCCTCGTGGGATTGACTTCCCGTTATATTATTTTAATTGAGTGGAAATTTTGAATTAATTTGATTGCACCTACGACACGCATCAAATTTTTGGCGCCGCACGATTTTTTTAGTTGTTTTATTTTTATTTTTGCTTTGTTAGATTCTTTACCGTATCTAACTTAGTTTGTGAAATCTTGTTTAGTGTTATACCTTTGGTGAATGCTAAAAGGGTAGGCCGAGTCCAATACGTCTTCGATCCCAGCACTCAACTAAAGGATTTCATTCGTGCGATTAACACTCCACTTCTCCTTCTTCATCAGTGATTCGGACAAGGGAAGAAACAATGGTGATCGTAATGAGATCGAAGCCGGGGTTGATTAGAGAGTTACCAAAGTTCCATGGCATGGTGAATGAGGACCCAAACAAACATCTTATGGACTTTTATGCCATAGTTATGGCTATGCTTCCACCAGGAGACTAATGCGGATGGAGCAATGTTGAAAGCTTTCCCGTTTTCTTTGGCGGGCAATCTAAGGAATGGTTATATTATTTGCCTTAGGAAGTATCATGGCGGATCCAAAGCTACTCAAATTAGCAAGGAGATTTGTGGATTGAAACAACAAGTGGGAGAATCATTGTATGAATGCTTGGAGCGATCAAGAGGTTGGTGTCAAATTGTCCACACCGTCAATTTAGTGACGTGATGATACTCCAATACTTCATGAAGCTCTCCACTCAAGTGATAGGTCTCTTCTTGAAATGAACAAGACTTTGACCGAAGCTAGAGAGTTGATTGAAAGTATGGCGCGAACTTTCTACACAAGGGATGAACCAACAGTTAGGCGAGTGCATGAATTAGTGATTCGTCATCACATCTTGATCAAAGGATGAGTAACATGGAGATTATGATGCAAAGAATGGCCGTAATTATTCGGATGATGAGACCGAACAAGTGAATGCTTTATATCCAAATCGAGGCAGTACGATCCATTACTCGATACTTATAATCCCGGTTGGAAGGATCATCCCAACTTTAGTTATGCAAACAAGCAAGCGGGCTCCTAATCCATATGCACAACAAGGTGGTTTTCAACAATCGATTCCAACCTCAACAACAAGGTGGTTATCAACAATTCAACCTCAAGTGAAAGAACAAGGATCTTAAATTGTTGATAAGCTTAATGTCATGATGCAAGGTATTCGTCATTGTTTCAACAAAATCAACAAAGACCGATTCGTTTACAAACTCAAATGGGACAATTGTGCGTAGATGTGAACTGTATTAAAATCTCAAGCATCCACAAAACTTCCTTCACAACCATTTGTGAATCCAAGAGAGAATGTTAATGCGGTTACTTTAAGAAGTGGAAGACAAGTGGAGGGTCCAAGTCATCATGAAGAAGCTTATTGAGGTAGTCAAATTTCCACACCAAACGACAATTTTCTAAACCAGAAAGAAGCTCAAGACAAGGCACTTATGGATATCTTCAAGAAGATTGAAATCAACATCCCATTCATTGAGGCCATTAAGACAATTCCAAGGTATGCCAAGTTCATGAAGGAATTATGCATCAAGAAGGATAGGTTGCTGATAATGAAATTACTAAAGTTAAGAGAGTCGTCGGCTATGCTATTGAAGAAGATGCCTACAAAGGTCTCACGGATCCGGTGGTTTCACGGTGCCAATTACTATTGTAAACAAAGGTTTGAACTTGCTTTACTTGACTTGGGGGGCTTCCATTAGTGTGATGTCGGCCGAAATATATGACTCCTTGAATCTTGGACCTTTGAAAGAGGCGAGTTATTATCATTGGCAAACAAGTCAACATATATCAAGGGGCTTATAAAGATGTGCTAGTGCAAGTAAATGAGCTTATTTTTCCGGTGGATTTCTTTGTGGTGGATATGGACAACAATGAGAATCGATCATCTCTACTTTACTTCTTGGAGGCCATTCATGAAAACCGCAAAGACGAAGATTGATGTTGATAAGGGTACACTCACTATGGAATTCGACAAAGGAGATAATACACTTTAATATATTCTTTGATGTGCATCCGTTTACTCCATTTGATGTGGTTGATTCATTAGCACAACAAATGGTGGAATTGAACCAAGAGGATGAACTTGATGTGGTGTTGCAAAAAGAATTGGACGTCCATTTATCTAACTTGGATGTTGAAATCTCAAGGAATTGGTGGAGATGTGTGGTGCTGGCGACATTGCAAGAAGCTAAAATGGGTGATGTTTCTTATTTTCTTTACAATGAATGATGAAATACTTGTACCATCTATCGTGGAAGGCGCCAAACTAGAATTGAAGCCCTTCGGATCATTTGAAGTATGCTTTCTTGGGAGATGGAGATGAGCTTAGGTGATTATTTCTAAGAACCTCACACCGGTGCAAGAAGACCGTTTGCTTAGAGTCTTGAAAGAGCCTGGCTATGGGTGGACAATTGCGGACTCAAAGGTATTAGTCCATCCATGTGCATGCATCCATGATGGAGGTTGTGAAAAAGGAGATACTCAAATTGCTAAGTGTGGGGGTAATCTACCCAATTTCCGATAGAAAATGGTACCAAAAAGTCGGTCACGGTTGTTCGGAAATCAAGGCGATGAACTTGTTCCTACAAGAGTTCAAACCGGTTGGAAACCGCATGATCACTTTCCTTTACCTTTCATTGATCAAATGTTGGAGCGGTTAATCTTATTATTGCTTTTTGGATGGTTATTCGGGATACAACCAAATTGTTAAGGAGGATGAAGACCACTTTCACTTGTCCATTTGGAATTGCATATAGACGGATGCCGTTCGGCCTTTGCAATGCGCCGGCTACTTTTCAAGATGCATGGTGAGTATATTCTCGGATTATGTGGAAGCATCATCAGGGTATTTATGGATGACTTTAGTGTTTATGGCAATTCTTTTGATGGTTGTTTAAATAACCTTGAAATAATTCTTAAACGATGCATAGACACAAACCGTGTCCTTAATTGGGAGAAAGGTCACTTTATGGTAAACCACGGCATAGTACTTGGTCACATTGTGTCCTCTCGAGGGATCGAAGTGGACAAGTCAAAGATAGATTTAATAAGGGAACTTACAATATCCCACTTGGTGGAGATCGTTCTTTTCTTGGTCATGCAGGTTTCTATAGGCGGTTTTATCAGTTTCTCCAAAATCTCATCATGCGATGTGCAAGTTATTACAAAAGGAGGTACCTTTAAACTTCAAAGGAATGCAAGGATGCTTTGACAAATTAAAGGAGATGTTGACAAGTGCACCGATTATCAAATCACCAATCTTCCATTTGAATTAATGTGTGATGCTAGTGATTATGCGGTTGGAGCCGTTTTGGGTCAAAGGGTGGACAAGTTGTACCATGTTATCTATTATGCATCTAGGACCCTTAATGATGCACAAATCAATTTCTACCACGGAAAAGAAGTTATTGGCTATAGTTTTTGCTTTGGAAAAATTTCGATCATTTGGTGGGTACAAAGGTTAATTCCCGATGCACTAAGACACTTAATAAAGAAGAAAGAAGCTAAGCCAAGATTAATTCGGTGGATCTTATTGTTACAAGAGTTCGACATAGAAATTCGTGATAAGAGGGGTGTGGAGAACTTGCGGATCATCTTAGTAGACTTGTTATGTCTCAAGAGGAACTTCCATTACATGGCCAGCTTTCCGGACAACAACTTTTCTCCATGGACGAATCAACACCTTGGTATGCGGATATAGTGAATTACTTGGTGACAAGAAGTACCTAATCAATATCTAACTTCCAAAAGATGAAACTTAAGAAGGTAGCTAAGCAATATGAGGAAATATAGGCGTTGATCAAATAATGCGAAGGTGCGTGCCTAATTCCGAATTTCAATCCATTCTCTCCTTTTGCCATTTTGCATGGTGGCCACTTTGGATCTAAGCGTCACCTCTCAAAGTTCTCGAGTGGATTTTATTGGCCCACCTTGTTTGAAGATTCATATGTTTTTGTAAATCGTGTGATAGATGTCACTTGAGCGGGCAATCTAGGTGCTCGAAATCAAATGCCACTCACAAATTCTCACGTTGAGATTTTGATGTGTGGGGTATTGATTTTATGGGTCCTTTTAATCAATTGAATGTTTTTATATACTTCTTGCCGATTATGTTTAGAAATGGGTGGAAGCTAGAGCCACCCAAGACTAATGACTCTCAAGTTGTTTGTGATTTTTGTATGTTATTGAATACAGATCTTTTTAGTGGAGGAAGAATTGAAAACCCTAGCATTATCAGTATTTTTGTGCATCTTTTTTTTTCTTCTTCCAAGGGACGAGACACGTCCAACACAAGAGGCTAAAATGGGCAATTGACGGTAAAATATACACAAGTGAATCGTACATACACGACCTAAGGATATTCTCATCAAAAATTATCATTTAAGGGGGAAAGTTGCAAGTATTAACAACTTAGGGGGAAAGCTACATTACTAATTCGTTTAGGGGGGAAAACTCAAAAAACCTTTTTTGTAAGCTGACTTTACAGTGAAGTCGCCATTCCTTGTCAATGTCCAAATGAGCTTGTCCTCTCCTCTTTGTGGTATCCTCATTTGCATGATTTTTGAAGCATCATGTTGGTTGAATAAAGATTGGATCACTGTTACCTTCCATGTTTTTGTTTCTTGATCAATTAGATCGAAAACTTTGTTGTAGATATGTCCAGTATCCAACTCCACAACTGGATTTGGAGGTGCTTGTGTGACTTGAATCCAATTGTCAGACCAGATGGATATTTTACTTCCATCTCCAATTAACCAGAGTCTAAACTTGAAGATGAATTGCATACTCCCTTGAATACTTTGCCAAGCCCAAGTTGAATCCTTTTTTTTTTATTTGCGTGCAGACATGAAATAGTCGGGAAGTATCGTTCTTTTAAAGCCTTAGCCCACAACTTGTCTTCATTCTTCAATAATCTCCAAGCATATTTAGCTAGGAGAGCTTTATTGAACGAATTCAGGTAATTTCTCGACTAAATCTACATATCAGGCGCTTCTCAAATATCACTAAGTTGCCACACCTCAAGAACAAAAATAATAAAATAATGGCTACGGGTTTGGCATATGCATACCCTTTCTAAATTTAAAACTTTTCATTTGGAAATGCTTACATAATATCCTCCCTCTAAAAACTTGGTTATCTAGGTATGGTATTGTCTCCGATGCATTGTGTCCTTTATGTGGTGCAGATCAAGAGTTTTGATCTCTTATTTTATCATTGTTCTTTCACAAGGGCAGTCTGGTTTGTTGTTTGTCTACAAGTTTTTATTGTTTTTATGTAACTTCTCTTCTATTAACAATTGGATGTTTAGTTGGTTTCAGACAAAAAAAAAAAAAAAAATCAACATCAAATTGAATACCATAGGTTATATGTTCTTATAATGTGGAAGGTCGGGAAAGCGAGATGCAAAGCTAGTATGGAAAGCTTAACACAGCATCCTATTAATGAGATTAAAATCATCTTACGAATCTCAAGGTCATCGATGAACTTATTGTTGATAAATTAGGAATGGCTTGTTTATCCTCAGGAATGGCTTGTTTATCCTCCTGATGAACTTATTGTTGGTAAATTAGGCCGGGTAACTTATTTTTATGTAATATATTTCGTTTGCCTTCAGGAAAAAAATTAAAAAATGTTACAGGGCCTACAGCCCATGGATGTGCGGTCCATCTAGTTACCTAGTGTTTCCCCTTTATATATATTGTTCCATGTAACCCTATTATCTCGATGAATGGAAATTCCTATGTGCCTCTTTGTTTTCCCTACATTTCCACTGCATCACGTTATCACGCACGAGCTCTTCGCTTCCGCTAAACAAAAAAAAAAAAAATCCGCTAAAGGAAGATTTTTTTTTTCTGGTTCTTATCAATCGGTATCTAGGAATCCATATCATAGACTGATTTCGTTTAGGGATTTACGGATCTAGATTTTGATCCTAAAAAAAATCTGTGGAACCAAATATGTGTTGGAAAATCTCCCGTTGGTGCTACGGTAAACCAAATCTCTGTGAAAAAAAAAAAATTTGTATGCCAGCGCTCCGGTCTGATGCTTCTGGATCTGATCCCGTCTGATACTTGTGTTTCTCCGGTTTGTGGAGGAAATCCAATCTCGTCTAATTGGGTTCCGAGGTGCTTTTGTTCTCTCCTGTTCGTGGAAGAAATTGCAATCCAAATCTGTTCATGGGCGGAACCAAACTCGTAGAAAAAATTGCAACCCCTGTGTTTGATTTCCCATATGTGTTCGATTCCCCATATGTAAGTTTGTTTAAATCTCCATGTAATAGTTGGTCTTTCTTTTTGATTGGTTGGATTGATTTGACTGCGTATGTATTATTCTATGCGAGAGAGAAAATTCGTCGAAGAAAGAAGAAAATGGAGATCAAAAGTCCGCCTGGAAATTCTCCATGGTTTGGGAAAAGCGAACGAAAAAGAGAAGGAGTTGTTCCGGGTCCCAGCTGTTCTGTCCCATCCGGTTCCTGTGGCTGTCCCGTTCTGTTCTGGACTGTCCTATCTTGTTCCGTTCTGTTCTGGGCTGTCCTATCCTGTCCCTTTACGTTCAGGCTGTCCTATCTGTCCGTTCAAGCCATGGAGGTGTCTCAGCAATGTGGTGTCCTGTTCCAGTTCGTTCTGGGCCGTGCGCGGCCAAGCCCGGTCCGGTTAGTCTATACATAATGGGAACTAAAACTTGAGGAAGGTATGTAACTAATTACTAATGGAACATGAATATTTGATGGAATTATTTTTATTTTTTCCATTTTTTTCCCCTAGAACATGCCTAGTTCTACCTTAAGATAAGTCCATATCATATAAAGTTATAAACAGTCAACTTAAATTACGATTGTTGATCATTAAGAGTTTTGGTTTTAGTGTCATTTTGTTCTTTTGAATATGATATTGGCTATAGTTGAATGGTGTCTTTTTTCCAATTGGTTGTACCAACTCGATTTAAAAATACTTTTTTGGGGTTTAGAAGTACTTGAACACCATTATTGCGTACTTGATATTTTCTTCCCAAAATTTGAATGTTCCGTGAAATGTATCAACTTGCTCGACTATTAATATGTCTGTTGTTTCAAAATATACGTTCAAATAAAATCACATGTATTCCAATTTTTGTGCAAGAACTCACAAAAGTTGTTATGAGTCATAAAATTTTCATTTCTCTACTTCATCCATAATACTAACGAACCAGTATATGTTGAAGTATGACAACAAGAGAATTAATTATTTTTAGTACTATATTTAGCCTAAAGTAAGTGGTTGACATGTGTAGTGAGATTCTCTTAGCCTATAGAGATAAAGAAATTTCTCAAATAAAGCTAAAGGTAGCAAAATTGAAAATGGAAAGTACCCCGGAGTAATAAGGGTTAGACGTAATGACTCATATAAAGCATGTGAAAAGGGACATATATATCATGAGACAAAAATATATTTTTTCCCAGTAGTAATGACACCAAAGTACGGGTATCTATTGAATATGGAATGAAGCTAAGATGAAATTCTAGCTCCCACAATAAATAAAAGAGTTGGAAATGCACATGGCCATAGATGTTGGTATATACAATGTAATGTGTGTATCATAATATCAACCAATTTTCACATCAACTTTAATGGCAACAAGAACTTTGCCTGGAAAATTGACTATCTTATTTAGTTGAACTAGATCCAACGTCTGCACTTATGGAGTGAAACCACGAGACATAAATTCTCTAAAACACTTGAGATATATCTGGATGAAACGTAGCATATATTCACTCTAAAATAATTGAATTGAATCCTACTTTTGTTATGTAATAAGGCCACACCGCTTATTAAATCTCTCAAGACTCAATGTCTAATCTCTGTATGTACTAAGGGTTAATCACACCAAAGGGTGTTCATGCATGAAGTATTACCTACCTTTTTGTAAACTTACAGTGAGAATGAAGTTGATTGCATCTATAAACTATTTCTAATGAATGTGGAAGGAAGCATATCCTTAGAAAATTAATGTGTCAATCTAGTGAATTGTAAATCACTGGAACTTGAGTTACTGAATTTATATTGACCCTAACAATGAACTGATTGGGATTGATTCATAAAGACTTTGACATAACCATAAGGCACATTGGTTGTGACACGATGTTCCGTTTTGAAGTACTAACACGGGCATCACTTCGTTTGAGTGTACAAGACAATGAACTAACAAAATGCGAAGTTACGACATCTATCACAATTAGTGATTTCTAAAGTTACTAGATTTGCACTACCTCTCCCCATTACGCTTTAAAGTAACAAAGCAAATCACTCATCTTACAAAGTATTTATTTAGCAAAACATGGTTGAGACCGCCATGTTTAATTTCCTTAGATGCAAATGGTAAATAACTCATTCTTCAAAGAAATAAAGTGTTGTTAGTGAACATATATCCATGCAGAATGCGGACCATTTAAGTAATTTATGGATATGGTGGATGATTCGAAGCATTGAATCAGTTATTGCTCACAACAAACAATGCGTTTAATTTTTGTAAAAATCCTAGCACATATTACACAATGAAAAGTGCAAAGGCTCACCACCCTTGTTAATGCTAGAGAATTTACATCAAAAGGACTTGATGAATATTGCATGTTTAATAGGATCAATATAGAGCATCTTATACCCAATGGTCTCGCAGAGGCTACCATCAAAGGTTACAGATGGCCTAAGGAATAAGTTATGCGTACCAACCTATCTTTTATAACTTTGGGGATATGTAATATTACACGCATCTTACTTAATTCGTTTTAGAACCCAATATTAGTCAACCTTTTAACGTACCGGTTAGTAACTGGATTTAAGCCTGACATTTGTGTTCTTACGCATTTTTGGTTGTACTATATATGTGCCATTAAGACTCCACATTGTACTATGACGGGTCTTCAAAACTGTTAAGTAGTTATGTTGGAAATGAGTTCCCAACAATTATCCACATTGTAAAACCTTTGGAAGGAGATCTCTTACTGCTAGATTTGCAGGTTATCACTTTAATGAGACAGTCTTCCCGTCGTTAGGGGGAGACAAGAAAAAGTATTTTCTAAGGGAACAGCGGAATTGTCGTGGTGTGTTCCAACTGTGTCTCATATTGATTCTTGTACTCCACAAATGTAAATATTGTGAAGTGATAAAGACTAATCAATTTTCAGAATGTACACTGATGTCGCTAAAGTGAAAAGATCACACATACCAGTAAAATATTCTGCAAGGTTAGAAATTCTCGGTATAGGGTACACCATAGACTAAGGTGTTGCAACTACACTTGGTGGAAGTGTAGTTGAGGCCGTGGCTCCATAAAGGAAGATGAAGAGACCACCAGGCTCGATCAATGCTCACCTAGAAAGGAAATAGGTGAGTTAGGCACAGCCTAATTATATCATCTGAAATCATCTCATAAAATTGTCTCTAAATATGTCCATGAATCAAACGGGAGGACGCTCCGAAGTTTTAAATGATTCTAGAGAACAATGAAATCCTGACGGATTATGAGAATGCACATGAGTCAATGGAAGGATCATGCGTGCACAATAATGATATAATCCATAAATAGTTGCTCCAGAAATAGAGCACAATGAGATCGAACCATGCTTTATTTTGATTAATTTCAAATAAAAAGCATATTTGGCCTACACAATCCAGGTAGAACTTAGTTCTTTGGCAAATATATGGGTATTTGGTGTGGTAGTGCTAACCAACCAAGTGTAAAGCCTATTGGACATACATAATTAATTTGTCATGAAGCATAATGAGAAGAAAGTAGTCTTAAAGTACAAAGACTCTCCTTGTGGCGCGAGGTTTCTCACAAATCCTTGGAATTGTTCTCTGGTAATAAACGTTATAGAGCTCCGCTACTTAGTTATCTTGGTAATTTCAAAAGGACTTGAAATGCAGCATATGTATGTGGTTGTTACGTATCTCTGAAAGAATCAAGAGATAAAATATATTTACAAAAGTACTTGATAGACTTTTGTTGCCCAAATCAAGTGACTCTAAACCACAGAGTGTGTTTACAGTTAGATAGAACGCTCACTTATAGATTCAAGCACTCAGGCGAATGTGGTATACCCGTCTAAGTGACTATTTGATTTGGAGGGGATATACAAGTAAGTTATTTTTCCTTGGGTATTCATAAGAAAGTTCTTGATTTGGAATTGTAGCTATTTATGTTGATGGTACAAACATGATATGTACTCTTGATGTAATAAGAGACCTTAAAAGCTATTTAAAATCCGAATTTGAGATGAAAAATCTAGGGAAAGCTCGATCGAATACTGAGCTTGTGGTATATTATTCCACCAGCTTGCATATGTCTAAAGTTGTCAGGAAATTTAACAAAGACATGCATCCTGATAGCACTCCCATGATTAGTCGAGGTTCAAATGTAAGTAAGTAACCATTTTGTCCAAAGGAATATGAGGAAGATATGTTGGGAGATGAAATTCCCATATCTAAGTACAATAGACGTGTTGCTGTACTTAGTATAATAATGTACTCGATTGAATTTTACATCCTCAGGGAACTTGTCAGCTAGATATAGCTCCGCGCCAACGCAACGTCATTAGAATGGTATAGTGAATGTAATCATGTACTTAAAAGTAACAATTGACATAAATTTGTTTTATCCCTACAAAGACATTAAAAGGAATGCTAATGAAAGTGCAACCCAAAAGTTGTTGATTATGAAAGAACAATAATCTCTTCTCCAACGAAAGTAATCAGAGGGAGATATGGTAGATTATTTTCTAAGTTATTACCGATATTCAGTTTCGAAAATACATGACTAAAGGAACTATGCGGAACAACTCGAAAGTAATCGGGGAGATCGCGAGCATCGGGGGAGGATCCAAGGATATGATGTCGACATATTTTACTTCGAAATTGAAGTTGTGTTGTACTCTTTTTCCCTTCGATCGAGAATTGTTTTTCCCAAAGGGTTTTGTTACTCGACAAGGTTTTTAGCGAGACAACACTAAAAACATCAAATATGTTGAACGTTGAAGACATAAAGATCGCAAGATATATTCTTTGAAAATATCTGGATCAAAGAAATGAAACGTGATATTATGTTAAGCAACGTAACTTTCAAAATCAACAACATGGTCTTATAAACATTCATGTCACCAAAGTAAAGTGTGATACTCCTTTTGACTGCATTAGACTAATGAAAATTGTCTGACATCATGGGGAGCATCTAATGGTGTGTTGAAATATTTTCCTTCACCGAGGTTACTTTTTTCCCACAGGGTTTTGTTTCTCGACAAGGTTTTTAATTAGACAACAACAAACACCGGGAATTAACTTCCCAAGTAAGGTTATTGTCTTTTCCAGAAGGATTTTATGCCTAAGAAGTTGTGAGGCAACTAATCAACTTTAACGAAACAAAGTGATCATCTGCAGAGGATCACCTTTACTTGCATCTGTCACGTTGTACTCTTTCCCCTTCGTCAAGGTTTTGTCCCACTGGGTTTCGTTATCAAGGTTTTAATGAGGCAACATATTCGAGTCCAACTATGTTCTAAGTTTGCTTAATATTGTACTCTTTTTCTTTAGCTCAGGTTTTGTCCCTTTGGGTTTTCCTGACGAAGTTTTAACGAGGCAATTAACTTAGACTCGTCGGTCTTTGAAGATATCGTATTGCATGTGATGAACTACATGTAAAGTACGAGACAACATGTGAAGTACTACATGTGAAGAGTTATACCAAGATTTTATCCCACTGGGTTTTTCCTTATCAAAGTTTTAATGAGGCAATTGGTTTGGCACAAGTCATCAAGGAGAGGACGACATTTGAAGAACTACATTCGAAGCACTATATGTGAAGCACTATGTATAAAGTTTTGTTATTGTACGCACAGGGAGTGTTACGGGCCCTACGGCCCATGGATGTCTTGGTCCATCTAGTTACCTAGTGTTTCCCCTTTATATATATTGTTCCATGTAACCCTATTATCTTGATGAATGGAAATTCCTATGTGCCTCTTTGTTTTCCCTACATTTCCACTGCATCAATAAAAAAATAATTGGCAAGGGGAATGAGATTTCCAAAGCTCTTGCTGGGCTGGTCCATGAACAAGGTCATCGATGCCATTGTAATACGGTTACGGGCCTGACAGCTATAAGATGCGACCCGTATCGAAATCCGATTTCCAAAAGCAATTTTAAGCCCTAGGAACTAAAAGAAGAACCATTTCATTTCATTTGTTCTTTTCAATTAGGGTTACTCTGCGAATCGCATTCCCTCCTTCAAACCCTAAACTTTGCAAATCGCTTTCTCTCCTTAACAAAATGGTGAATTTTAATATGCTCCCTTTCGAAATTATGTTAGAAATTTTATCTCGTGTACCAGCCGAATCGATTCTCAAGTGCAAATCGGTTTCTAAACAGTGGAGAAATGTTGTTCAACATCCATCCTTCTCACAAAAGCATTTGGATCGTCTCAATGAACTTGATTCTGATGATTCTTCAGGTAATTTGTGTTTGATTTTGTATACAAAATGGTCTGGTGAAGAAGAATTAGAACCGTTTTACTATACTGAGTATGATGAGCATTTAAATCGTTTTACTAGAACAACAAGGATCAATCTAAGACCTCCATTTGAAAAATTTGATATCCTCCAGTCATGTAATGGTTTAATCTGTTTCTATGCGTTCTGTGAGAATTATCATTTGCAACCTGCTTATATCTGTAATCCGATCACCCGGGAGTATATCGTGCTTCCAAGAATTGAAGGAAAAGGCTTGCTAAGTGGATTTGGTTACAGTCCTTCAACCAATGAGTACAAAGCTGTTAGAATCTGTAATAACTGGGGAGACCCAAATTATGGAATTATTCAGGTATATACTCTTGGCAGTGGCTTTGGATGGAGAAATGGTAGAAAAATGGACTATGATGTGATATGTTTTTCTCCACGTGGTGTGTTTGCGAATGGAGCTATTCATTGGGTGGACAACTTCAGAGGAACTGTTGTTGCCTTTGATTTAGCGGATGAGGAGTTTCGAGAACTTCCATCACTACCTCATTTTATTGGTGTTGATCCTCAGTCTATTGCTGTTGAACTACGGGTTTTAGGGGTTTCTTTATGTGCTTGTTTTCACAATGCTCAAATGTCTGACATATGGGTTTTAAAGAAGAATAGAAATAATCCTGATGTGATTTGGAGTAAAGAGTTTAGTAATATCAATAGCAAACCGATCACCTTTACAAAGACTGGTGGGCTCCTATGTTACGCTCATCGTGAGAAAGATGTTTATTGGTATGCTCCAAAAGCTTCATCTTCCAGAATGCTTGTGAATGTTGGAAAGGATTTTAATTTTGGAGTCCTTCACAAGAACACGTTAGTGTCGTTGAAAGCATTAGGGGAAGAAGATACGAAACTAATGGATTCAAATGAAAGAGCAAGATCTAGTGTGGAACAAGAAAGCAGTGATCATTTTTCAATGGAAAAGAAGGAAGAAATAGATCTCTGAACGATTATAAACCGGTATGTTTCATTTTGATTTTTTAGCTCTTACAGAAATTATAAAACAATGTGTCTTTTCAGAATATAACTCAATTGCCAATTTGAATTACTGTTAGCTTTTTATTAACCTAAACTGCCGTGTTATTACAAATATTTCGTCTATAAAAATAATTGGAATTATATGCAGGAAAAATCATGCAAACTGATAGATTTCTCTGTGGTTCTTAGATATATAATATATGGTTCCTACTTCTTAGCATCAGTTCTTAAAGTGCTGTCATTATGAGATTAGTGCATGATTTTAAGTTGTTGAATTTGATGGGTAGAATACAAATTATCGTATACGAAAACAGCTGTTTGAATTGAAAATCATTTTATCCCCATTCGTAAGTGAATGACATAAGAACAGAATAACAAACACTAGCAGGCAGAACCTTGTCACTGTATAGATAGGGGGTGATGCCATTTGGAGAAAGACTGCAGATTCTCGGAGATGAGCTTAATTCTCAAACATGTTTTGTTTGTCTACTACTGCGCTGAATTTAGCTGTTAGTCCTAGATTAACTTATTGGCATTGATGGCAATGTAATCCAGTCTGCATACATAAGGATCTATGGCAGAATTACTGTGGCAAAGAGTACTTTACCTATTGGATCTTCACATATTTTATCCATGCTTTTATCATTTTATATGCTATAATATGAGAATCTAACATTCGACAACTTCTTTAATGGTTCATCAAGATTATATGTTTACTTGCTTGGGCTTATTTGCGTTTCGTATGGTCATGATTGTTCTGACGGGCATCTTTTTTCTCGTGAACATTTTATGTTTTGTAATAGTGTTGTTCAAATGATTCCAGTAACCTTAAAACTCGAAATGAGACACCATGACTTCAGGCCTCTAGACTATTCACATTCAATGCAGGACAAATAGCTCTAGTGAGACCTTGTATTCCAACTTCAATGATTGTTCTCACATCCTTTTATAATAGCCACTTCGGTAGCTTTCACGGGGTTGAGTTGCGTTGGGCCAAATGTCTAACTCACACCGTAATATAAAAATGTATGTTTTTCATTGAACTAAATGCACTGGAGGATTTGGTTCAGACTTCAGTGAACCCAATTCGCATATGCAAACAGAATCGGATGAGTAGTTGCAATTTTTTATTTTATTTTTTCCAGAAAAGTAGCATCCATAGTTGTACTATAGAATCTATTTGGTTTCAAATTATGCCAGGCTACTGAGTTTAGCCAAGTACTTCTTTGTAATCAATTAGTTACATTCCCTCTTTGAAGTTTGAACAGCGTGTTTTGGATATGTTATTGATCATCTTGCACTTTTGTTAGTGCACACTGGTCATTCGGTCATTTCTATAATAATAATGCACTTGTACCTTTTTCTCCATTTTTCATTTTTCAGTTATTTGCCACCATTCTTCCCATATCTTTTTATTTATTGTGTGGTGTGTTATGAGTGCTGATTTACTACTTTTGGTCACTTTTGTATGTCTTGAATACTTTCCTCGCTATTTGTTAATGGATGATATTATATTGCTTTTGTTTCAGTTCCAATTCCAAAGCTTAAAGCCTTGCGTCTATCGTCATTGTCAATTTGCAGGTTGCAAATTTGTGCTTATTTCTTAGTGTCGCCAAGTCTGGCGGCGTTAAGAAGAGGAACATACAGTCTTTTGGTATTTCTGTTGCAGAAGGCAAAGAGACAAGTAAGAAACTTTTGTAACTAGGACTCGAAGCCAATTTAATCTAGATTAAATTGTTAATGATTTGTTGTTTATCAGTTGTCAGAACTGGTAGTGTCGTCTAGTCAAGAATGGTGTCTCTCGTAGGCGCCTAGCTGTATGCATTTTAGTCATCATGATTTGTTAATCTCATGATTCCCCATGGTTAAGATCTCAGTGAATGCCATAAGAATAACAAACACTAGAAGGAAGAACCTTGACATTGTATGCAAAGGGGGTGATGCTGTTTGGAGATAGACAGAATGTTTGCATATGTAGGAAAAAATTATTAGCATCCACAGTTGTAGTATGGGACCTATTTGGTTCCCATTTATGCTAGGCTTCTGAGGTTAACCAAATTCTTCTTTGTAATCAATTATCAACAAGTATACATTTCCTCTTTGTAGTTTGAACTACTTGGTTTGGATATGTCGCTGGTTTTTGTTGTTTTTGATCTTGCACTTTTGTTGGTTGAATTGTCTATTAAACATATGGAAGCCTATCATTTAGTCTTTCCTATAACAAAGCACTTTTAGTACCTCTAGATTGTATACTTAACCTAGTGTTGAATTCACCTTTTCCCCCATTGTCCAAGTTTCAGCTAGTTGTTAACATTCTTCCCATGTTTTGTGTGGTGCCTTATGTGTGTTGATTTACTAACTGTTGTCATACCGTAGCTGCCGGAGACTTTTAACTTTTAAATGTTTCAAATCCTTTTCTCACTAAAAATAGGAAGTATAAGTCGTCGGGTATACTCATCATCGCTTTTGAAGACCACCATCTTCAATTGCGCTTCAGTGTCAACTCTTTGGATACCCTTATTTGTAACTAGGATGCAGTTTGTAGATAGCGGCATAATTTGTTATTGTTTGTTGTTTTCATGTCCTAACGACCTGGGAGGCTGCGGATGTGCAGACTGTGTTCTCTTTAGCTGATGCTTGCTTTAAGTAGCTCTTATTATACTTTTGTTTAAGACCTGACTGCTTTCTTTTCTCATGAACATTTTATGATTTGTAATAGTTTTGTTCTATTGAATCTGGCAATCTTAAAATTCGAAATGAGACACCATGACCTGCCTTGCATAACTCCGAACAAGAGGGTAATGAATACTTCAGGGCTCTAGACTATTCATAGCCAGTGCAGGACCAATAATAGCTCAAACGAGACCTAGTATTCCAATTTCAATGATTGTTCCCACTTCCTTTGTACTCTCATATAAGTACCTTGCACACAAAAAGAATTGCGATAACCACTTTGGTAGTTGTCACCAAATTGACTCATTTGTTGGGCCAAGTATGAATGTCTAACTCACGCCAAAAAGAATGTTTCTATGTTACATGTTATTGTTTCATTGAACTAAATGCATTGGAGGATTTGGGACTTCAGTAAACTCCATTTGCTTATGCAAACAGAATCCGATGAGTAGATGCAGGATTTCTTTTCTGAAAATTAGCATCTGTAGTTGTACATAGATTCCATATGGTTCTAAATTATCTTAGTCTGCCGAGTTTAACCTAGTACTTCTTCGTCATCAATTAGATACATTCCCTCTTTGAAACCTGAACAGCTTGTTTTGGATATGTTGTTGATCTTACAGCTTGTTTTGGATATGTTGTTGATCTTTGTTGTTTACCATCTTGCACTTCTGTTAGTATGGAACCCCATACCATTCCTGTCATTATGATGCACTTGTAGTAACTCTGGATTTTATAGAAGACATGGTTTCAAATTTTGTGCTGGATGCACCCTTTTGTCCATTTTCTAAGTTTCAGTTATCTGCCAATATTCTTCTATGTTTGTTGTGTGGCGTGTTTATGCGTGCTGATTTATTCTTTGTTATCACTAGTGTATGTCTCGAATACTTTCCTCGCTAAATGTTAATGTATGATATAATATTGCTCTTGTTTCAGTTTCGATTTCAAAGCTTAAAGCCTCGCGTCTATCATCTTCATCAATTTGCAGGTTGCTGAATTTGTATTGATTTCTTAGGGTCGTCAAGTCTGGTAAAAAAATAATATTAGCTTGATTCCATATTAAAAACTATTTTTTTAAAATAAAATTGATGACATGGAATTAGTTAACGGTCATCCGAATGTGTTATTAAGACTTTCTTTAACACCTTCATATTTAGTATTTGATCCCTCCTAGTTTGTAAGACCTAACCATTGGAGATGCTTTTATACTGAATGAAGGTCTAAAATGGTCTAAAATCCTATGCGTCATTCCAAAAAAAAAAAATATTTTCACCCTCGGTGATGCTCTAATATCTAAAACACTGTTTTACATCCCATTCACATTTATAAATTTATATCATAAAATTCAACAAAAGAACGCCACCTTTCCTTGGTTCACCATTCATTCCAGACCCTGATTTCCTTTCCTTCTTTCTTTCTACCGTTTTCCCCACTCTTCCAATTCTCTCACTTGCATTGCATTTCTTTAAAATAGTAAAAACTCACTCACTTCAATACTTTGTTTAATGGTTTTGTTATGTAGTAGATGTAGGTGTTGGATTGATTACTAAATTATGTTGAGATTCCGAGGTTCATGGATAAGAACGGGCATCGTGCAATTTTATTAGTACTTTTTATTACCGGATGAAATAAGATGAGTTTGGGATTTTTTTTTTTTTTTTTTTTCTCGAGAACCTCAAACATATAAGTATATTGATAATTATGCTCAAATTCTAGAACATGAGAGGTTACAAGACTGACTCGGTCACCATCTATTACAACAAACTTAAAATTTTCAAACAGACAATAAGAACAACTATACCCGTTTACATCATAGTTCTAATCCCTACTCTGAAAATAGATTCCTACCATTCCTAACCATATGTACCTCGCATACCACAGTAGAATCTTTTCCCCTAGCACAAGCATACAAAATAAAATGTAATAACCACTTTGGTAGCTGTCACCAAGTTGGGTCTTTCCCGTTTATAACCTTGTTGTGCCCAGTAAGAATGTCTAATTCACACCGTAAGATAATAATGTATGTGTTTCTGTTCATATTACATGTTTGTGTTTCATTGAACTAAATGCACTGGTATAAGTAGATGCAGGGATGTTTTTATTGAAAAGTAACATCATAGTTGTTTTATTGAATCTATTGGGTCCCAAATTATGCTAGGCTACTGAGTTTGGCCAAGCGCTTCTTCGCGTAAATTAGATACGTTGCCTCTTTAAAGTTTAAGCTACATTTTTAGTTTGTTTGGATATGTTGTTGGCCTTGGTTGTTTATCATCTTGCAGTATTGTTAGTGGACTGGTCAGTTCAACCTCGGATGGAACCCTATATCATTTGGTCACTTCTATAATAAATTAATAATGCACTTCTGCACTTGTATTACCTCTAGGTTTATAGTCGACAGTATTCCATGTTTCATGCACCTTGTTCTCCATTTTCCATGTTTCAGTTTTTACCGGCATTCTTCCCATGTTTATTGTGCGGTGTGCCTGATTTACTATCTGTTATCACTTTTATATACCTTGAATCCCTTCCTCGCTAAATGATGATGGATGGTATAATATTGCTTTTCTTTAGTTTTAATTCCAAAGCTTAAAGCCTTATTCTATGATATTCATCAATTTGCAGATTGTTTAATTGGTATATACGTCTTAAGGTCGGAAAGTCTGGCATTAATTAAAAGAGGAACATGCAGTCTTTTGGTACTTATGCTGCAGACGACGAAGAGACAAGTAATGAACTTCTTTAAGTACTTGGACTCAAAGCCAATTTAATCTATATGAAATTGTTATTAATGACTAGCTTGAAACCCGTGCTACGCACCGGGACTGATGGAATTTCTTACATCGTCAGTTCATGTTCACTGAGGCGGGGCTTCGCCCCGCACCCGTCCTAATAAGAGTTCTAATAGGCTTCTAGAATTACTATCCAATAGATTGACAATTAACAGTTAAAACTTTATAATAATCAAATATATAATATTATTATGATTTGAGGATCTAACATGGTTTTGAAAACTAATTTCATGCAATATAATAAAATAATAATCAATTTTACAAATAAACTAAAATATTTTAAGCTATAAATACACAATTAATTATTTTTTTAGTATTTAACCGTACTTGAGCCAAGATGCAGCGAGATCGATCCTCGGTTAGGCGAAGCCACTTTGTCCAAGAAAGGATCTCAATTAACAACTGCATTGTACCGTGAAAACACCAATTATCATTTATTTATTTTTTGAAGCAATCATTTAGTAAACTAACAATCAAAACCAAAATATTCATCGATTACATATTGTTTAAAGGGTTGGAGATTAAGAAATCCTCTTAAATAAAATAATTTTGAAAAATTATACTGACCTTTGAAATCAATCAGTAGTTCATTACATTACATTTATCAGTACTATTGATAGTTAACTGAAACATCATACTTTCTATACAGTTATATCAATATCTAATATTGGAGACACTAAAAAAAACACAATATTAATATAAAATTGATTGAAAACTCTAAATGGTGCATAACATATGAATTGCTATCCGTCAAAGAAAATGTTATCAAGGAAATGCATTGATATATGTTTCTTCGAAAATCATATATTTGTGTTAAGAATTAAGGGACCAACTTAACTTCTCTTCCAGGCTCAAACTTGTTATAGTTAAATGAAAAACCACACTCATTAGTCATTATATATGCATCGATATCTGAAGTTAGAGACACTAAAAAATAGATTGTCAACTCTAAATAGGGAAAAGCATATGATATGTTTCTCGTCAAAGAAAATATAATTAAGGAAACATACATATATATTTTTCTTCAGAAATCATATACTTGCGTTAAAAATAAAGCGGCTAACTCAATTTGTTTTCTTGGCTCCAACTTCTTGTAGTTGAATGAAAAATTACACATATTATGTAGTTGTGTTGATATCTTACATTAAAGACACTAAAAATAACACGATATTAATATACAACATATTGACAACCCTAAATAGTCCAAAGCATATAAAGTGCTTCCCGTTAAAGAAGCAATCAAGGAAATGTCATTAGTCATTATATAGGCATCAATATGTGATATTAGAGACATTAAAAAAATCAGGATATTAATATAAAATAGATTGCTAGCTCTAAATAATGCAAAGCATATGAAGTGCTTCCCGTCAAAGAAGTAATCAAGGAAATGTCATTAGTCATTATATAGGCATCGATATGTGATATTAGTGACATTAAAAAAATCATGATATTAATATAAAATAGATTGCCAACTCTAAATAATGCAACGCATATGAAGTGCTTCCAAAAGAAAATGTAATTAAGGAAACACACATATATATTTTTCTTCATAAAATGTATGCTTGCCTAAAAAATCAAGCGGGTAATTTTCTGGCTACAACTTCTTGTAGTTGAATGAAAAATCACACATATTATATGGTTGTCTTGATATCCGACATTAGAGACACTTTGAAAATAACACGATCTTAATATAAAATAAATTGCTAACCCTAAATATCGCAAAGCATGTAGAGTGCTTCCCGTCAAAGAAGCAATCAAGAAAATGCACCGATATATCTTTCTTAAGAATCATAAGCTTGCGTTAGGAATCGAAGCCAAATCAAGTTCTCTTCCGGGCTCCAAGTTCGTATAGTTAAATGAAAAATCACACTCATTATATGGTTGTATCAATACCTCATATTAGAGACATTAAAAGAACACACGATATATAACATAAAAATAGCTTGTAAATTCTAAATAGTGCAAAAACAGATGAAGTGCTTCCCATCAAAGAAGTTGTAATCAAGGAAATGCACTAATATCCCACTATAACCCCTTTTGAATATCCGTGATTGTTGCTTTAACCGTAAGGATCGCCTATTGATAATTGGAGTTTTTAATTGGCTAACGAATCAATTATATTGGCTATGAATTCTTATCATTTTTTTCTTTTCCTATTTATGACTCTTCTTTTGTCAGAATTATATTTATTGTTAATATAAAATAGATTTTCAACTCTAAATATTGCAAAGCATATATATGAATTACTTCCCGTCGAAGATGATGTAATCAAGGAAATTCACTGATATATATATATATATATATATATATATTTAAGAATCATATACTTGCGTTAGGAATCAAGCGTCCGACCAACTCAAGTTCTCTTCCAGGATCCAAATCCACGTAGTTAAATGAAAAATCACACTCATTGTATAATTGTTTGGATATCTGATATTAGTGATACTAAAAATCGATATTAATATAAAATAGATTTTCAACCATAAATAGTGAAAAGAATATAAAATGTTTCCCGTCGAAGATGATGTAATCAAGAAAATGCATTGATATATCTTTCTTCAAAACTTGTGCTAAGAATCAAGCGGTCAACCCAACCCAGGCACCAACTCCTTATAGTTAAATGAAAAATCACACTCAAATATTAATATATGATATTAGAGACATTAAAAGAACACACGATATAACATAAAATAATTTTCCAATTCTAGATAGTACAAAACAGATGAAATGCTTCCCGTCAAAGAAGTTGTAATCAAGCGAGGAACTAACATCCCACTAAGACTCTGTTTGAATACTCGTGATTGTTACTTTAACCGTAAGGATTGTCCACTAATTAATGATTGTCCCACAAAGAGAATCTATATTGTATTGGTTAATTAAATAATTTAGTTCTTTGGATTTTTGGTGATGCATATAGCTAATTTTACTATGTATGTGGCTTGATACAAAACATAAAAGTCATATCAACCGTAGGTCAAGATAACGAAGTGTCGTTACAGCGTCTCCATTGTTTAGAAAAATTGCTATATTAATTTCGTGCATTTATTTTGAAAATCCAAAAAATAAAAATAACTACTATATTAATTCTGTACATTTATGATTAAAATAAAAAAAATCAATTCAACATATTTATGGAATAAAATAATTTTTTATAATTTTATAAAAATCCAAAAAATAAAAAAATTACTATATTAATTTGGACATTTATGATTAAAATAAAAAAAATCAAATTAACATATTTATGAAATAAAATAATTACATTTATAGCTTCATGTAATTATTGTAAAACATCCAGAGAATTAACAAAATACTACATTATAATTTTGGACATTTATGATTAGAATAAAAAATAAAATCGATTTATTTACGGAATAAAAAAAGATTTATATTTTTTTAATCTTTTAAAAGGAAAAAAATATAGAAATAGCTATATTAATTTTTAGTATTAATGATAAATATCTAACAAAGGAAAAACCAACAATATATAAAACATACTACATTAATTGATATTTAAATTCCTATTTATATTTATGTTAACAATATCCATTAATATAAAAAAAAATCTAATCATTAACCTGAACACAATCTAACAAGTTCCATTAATACGGTTAATTTACTAATAAAAACAAAGTGAATAGTTAATAAAGGATGGAAATCATTCTTCATCCCTATTTTATTTATGACAAACCATATAACTGGATTTAATTCCATAACAATTTTAAAGATTTTCTTTGGAACTAAGTTTCTAACATCTATATAAAGAATGCAAATCACTCTTTATTCCTACATAAACCACGTATTTTGTGTGAAAAAGGAGGTAGCGAACAGAAGATATCAACTATGACTTTTGAAAAAATCACAACAAAGGGAAAGCAATGGTAGTTGATTCCTGGTGGTATGTAAACTTATTCAAATGTCGCAATTTGGATTCATAGGCTGCTGTGTTTTTTTTTCTCTTATCAGTTTTTTCTTTATATTAATAGGTTGATGTTTTTTTTTCTTTAATCAATTTTAAAATATATGATGTTTATATGTAGGTAAGAAACATTTGGGAACAGTTTATACCCCCTTGAGCGTCTCAGTTGGGAATCGGACACAATGAGAAGCCGTGAGGGCTTTGGTTCTGAAAAAATGGAGGTTTGAAAATAGAAAAACAGGTCAATTATGGAATTTGGACCTACATCTCAATGACCAAGAGGTAAGTTACTCGACCTCTGTTGCATATTTACGGTAAAAGTTAATTGTTTTTTTTTTAACCGATTAGAAATTAATTGTTAATTGGATATAATCTGGGGTACTCAAATGCATGCTAGGGTAGGCAAAGATCATATACGATTGATTGAAGAGAAATTCGAGGAGGGAAATGTGTATTCCATTCGGAGGTTTAGCATTGCCAAGCCATCATTAGGTTATAGAATTGTGTCCTTTGAAAATGTAATGTGGTTGAACGAGGTTTAGCAAGGTGGAACATCTGAAAGTTGACATCTCGACTTTTCCCCAAGAGATATTTAGTTTCCTTGCTCTGGAGAATATTGGGACCAGAAAAAATGATACTACGTATTATACTAGCCCTTAACCCGTGCCGTAACGGCACGGGCCATGATGTTGGTTCATTTTTAATATATCGTATAATTTGTGTCCCGAATACTTATCAACTCCTTATGATTTAATATGTGTTTGTCATAAAAATATTTGGGATTTTCCTCTCTTTTTTTACTTTGTTTTTTCCTTTCATATTTCTACCTAGGGAGATTTGCTCAAACGAAAGAAATATAATCTTAACTTCCAGAGACACTTTTGTATTTAGGTTCATTGCTTATAATGAGATAATGCTCTACATGAACATGGAAGTTTAAATATTTTTGGAAATATGTCGCCGGCGGCGCTCATCTCAGTGAAATCAACTAATCAATATCGTCCTTAAAAGTCTCCACATGCTCATATTTCTCTCCAGCTGACTCATCTATCATGGTCATGTTGTCGTTCCTCCAAATAGCAGAGAATAGTATTTTTTTGCATCGAACGAATGATACAAACTATCCAATGTGACATGATTTTCCTGTAATTTTTTAACACCCATTAGATGACAATGTTTAAAATGTGTACCCATTACCTTTTCGAAGGGATTGTATATATGCGAACCTCCCATTAAATCTTCAACAAAGTATTGTGCCCAACAATTAAATCTTAACGAAGGCTTTGGTAACTTCAAAGTCTTGGACATTTTGTCACTTCCGTATGTTCCTACCTTCACTTGGAATGCAATCTGGCGACACATTACCTCATAAAGAACCTTGAACACATATTGCACTCCATGATCCTATTTCAAATTAATAGATTGTCAATAGATCCTTTACCAAAAGTTGACATATTCTACGTTGAATATTTATAAAAAAAAATTATGGTATTGTGGATCGTTGCTTTCTAAGAGCTGTAGCAAAATTGGCCTCTTCAAGTCCCACGGCTTTCTAAGTTTATATATCTTGTTTGTTTTTAACATTTTAGTTATCCATATTATGTTTGTTACTAACTTTAAACTTGATGTCATCTTCTACTGTGAACTTTATGTGATTTCAGAATCGAAACAGGTATACCTCTTTCATTCGTATTAAGTAATCCGTTGTATATCCCAACAATTCTTCTACAAAAATTCCTTTCTTTTGCCGTTTTCGGACCATCAGTAGCCATTATTGTCAAACGTAATCTGTCTAATTTTTGTTGATGTTATGTATTTGCAATGTTCTTTTTCTTAAATAAATAGATTGTGGAAAAACTAAAAAAAAGAACATAAGTATTACATCGGGTCTAAGTTACTATATCCAAAATACTCCTAAATCCTTACGGTGCCTTGTTTCCTCAAATTCCTCGTTGCATTCTAGACAGTATAGGCAACACCAATCATTTGCGAAGTGAGCTATTTGCGCAAGTGTGGTCAATGTATCCCTTGCCTGTAATAATAATAACAACACGTCGATTTTTTCAAGGCATCCAATTGTAAATGGTATGAATCTAATAGATTTGAATTATACCTCAATCTTAGATATCACCTTCTTCTCACATAACATAGCAATTGAGGAAGGACAAATCTTGACCACTCTTTACATAGGCAGAGTTAGCCAAACTATGTTTTGCAATCGTCTTACGTGAAAATTATTATTAGTGGAAATTGAATTATTGTCCCTCCTTCTGATGGGCCTTCACAAATATCCCTAAGCCACTTTACAAATATCCCTGATGGCAAAATTGAAATTTTTATTAAAACCATAAATCTTATAATTCCTCTTTTAACCTTCAATTATCTCATCTCTTTCTTCTCTGATTTACAGAACTCGGGAAGAAAAATACTCCGTTTCTACTCCCACCACCATCTGCATCACTCCCACCACCATCATCATCTCGATCGCCTCCACCGTAACAAGCATCACCACCTTCATCCCCTCCGCCATTACTATTAGATAATAGTAATCAATATTTTCGAAATAGATTTCAGAACTTAGTTGTAAGGTTTCAATAACCTAATTTCATCGATTTCATATCGATTTTTTAACTAGATTCATGATTAAAGTATAGATCTGTAACAATCTCGTCTTGATCTCTGTATTGTAGTTTATGATTCACACAAATCACTACTTTGATACCGAATGAGGTGGTGGCTGTGGGGGTGGAGAAGGATCATTTTGAAACTATGGTGAAATATCAAATGTAAGATCAAACACAGAGTACTTTAGGGTTCCTCAAAAACTATGTTGAAATATCTTATGGTTGGAAATGTTGAGATCGTCGGTGAAGAGGAAAAAGAGGTGATCCAGGTGAAGGAAGATGAAGATAATTAAAGAGGTGGTGAAACTAGTGATGAATATGATGGTAAAGTAGTAGAAGAGAATCTGGTTGTGGAAACGTCTAAAAGAGATGAAATTGGTGTGGAATTGGATAATTCTAGTGATGTGGTGGTTGAGAAAGAAAGTGGGTTAAAGGAGGAGGAGAAAATTGGAATTGATTGTTTGGTTAGTGATGATGAATAATGGGATGATATAGAAAGAAGTGAGGTTGAGAATTACTTTGCTACTGCTTCTACATTTGTTACTTCTGGTGTTAATAATCAAGTTTTGTCAAAGCTGAGTAGTAAAGTGGCTACTAAAGGACGTTGTTATGAACCTCAACCTATGGCATTGATGGTTTCTGCTCGTGCAAAGTGGTAAAATTCTATTTCTTATCTTTCTCTCTGTTTATTGGTTAGCTAGGGTCTGTTGAATTTATTGGTGTTTGCATGTTTGATGAAGTATCTAAATCGATTCAATAATTAAGGCCTATATGCAGATAATGTGTGTTTAATTTCAAGTATCTAGGATTGGTTTCATTGGGCACTGAGTTGTTTAAGGTATTGCAAGGTGATCAATTGAATTCAAACCCATATAATCATTACTTAGGAAACTAAGAAGAGAAAGAAAATACAAGTATTGATTTTTTTGTAAGTGAAGCTATTAGATTAGTGAAATGTTGATAATAGTGTCAGGAGAAGTAACAAGTTTGCGAGCCATATAGCATCTTTCATTCTCCGGGTGTATATTTAAGGCAAGGAGCTGGTCTTGGAGCTGTTGGTGTTTATGAAGCTACAGGTAATGAAATATGGTGGTTATCTGGGTTGAAGCAGGCAGTGATATTGGATCAACTATGGTTGTTGATCCATATATTTTGGATCAACTATGGTTGTTGATCCATCTATATGGGATCAACTACCTTGTTGATCCTTTGAACTCATGCTTTGTAGTTTAAATCATGTAAATTTGTTCCAATGTTGAACTTGTGGTGCAATGGTAGCATGACTGACTCCATGTCAGATGATGCATGTTCGACTCATGCCAAGTTCACTCCATTTTACATGGATAAACTATCATTATTGATCCAATTTTACATGGATCAACTTCCATTGTTGATCCACTAAAATTGGATCAACTTCTACTGTTGATCCTTTTTTTCTTGGATAAACTAGATAAATTTCTACTGTTGATGGTTTTGTTGGTGGATCTGAAACTGCAGCTGATGAAGTGGTAGCATTTTTCCATCAGCATGGATAAACATCCATTGTTGATCCAACTGCAATGGATAAATTGCTACTGTTGATCCAACTGCAATGGATAAACATCCACTGTTTGATCCAACTGAAATGGATAAACTACTTTTTGTTTATACAAAAATATTTGAATCAGTGGCGGCGGCGGTGGTGATGGTGGTGGTGGTGGCGGTGGTGGCGGCGGCGGCGACGAACTTGTGGTGGCGGCGGCAACAAACTAGTGGTGGAGGAGGACTAGTGGTGGTGTAATGGTGGCGGTGAAGGAGTGGTGGTGGAATATTGGTGGTGGTGGCGGTTGGCAGGCGGTGGTTGTTGAACGGTGGTGGTGGTGGAATGGTAGTTGAATGTTGGTGGTGGTGGTGCTAGTGGTGGTGGTGAAGTGGTAGAGGAAGAAATTTGTTAAATTTTGAAATAAAGAAAAATATTATATGAGTGAGGGTATTAAGGTAATCTAATATTAAATGGATAAGGTTATAAAAAAGGAGGGACATATTTATTGTTGCATAAGGATATATTTGTTGGGAGTTAAAAGTAGGGACATATAATTAATATACCCTTATTATTAATCCATATTTTAGTCAGCTCCTATCGAAGCCGATCTAATTAGTCCTATAGAAAGTTAATCTTAAATTTTTGACCTTATCTCTTGACTAAATTATTGAAGTATTCTCAGTCATGTTCTGCGTGTGATCTACCCATCCGTCTACTCTACCTTCTAACCCAGATGAATGAAACCTATACATATTGATCCGTAATTTGATATTGTTGATTTGTCATCAAGAGGTCGCATTATTTGAGAATGTAAAATATAAAAAATATTCTATAAATATCGGAGGCGAAATTTAGATTTATGATTTAGAGTTTTTTATGATGATTTTGATGAACAGACATAATTTTCAAACAAATATTTTAGAATGCAAATACATTTTCTTGGTTAATAAGGTTTTATATCGGGAATTGAGTGAAAGTTGTTGTCTTTGTAGGTAGTTGTCGCGAAACAACTCTACATTGATGGTCTTTCAGGAAAAAGAATGTAATAGAACTTGAGAGAGCGATAATGTTCTCTTACGCGGGTACACCAATTGCCTTTATATAATACGGGTGATCGAACAGTCATGATCATATTGTCTTATACGTTCCGGTATCATCCTAGAAATATTTGGTTTTTGTCCTTATCAATCGTGCTAAAAACAACCAATTACATCTTTCACAATACAATAAAACTCACGAAAAAGCAAAAACTATTATTATACACTACTATTACCAACACCCGCACCACCATAAAAGCCATCCACCGCCACTATTTCTTCCACCAATAGTAATGTTACCGCTTCCACCATTCACAAACACCCGCCACCGCTTATACTAACCCTACTTCCACTACCACCATTAGAATTAATATAGTTTTTAGTAAAATTATGTATTTATGTTAGATTATTAAAGGGACATTTATAATAGAAATTTAATTAATCATTTATCTTTGCCAAAGACAAATCCTGACCACTCTTTACATAAACAAATCGATAATAAATAATTTCATATGTTCTGATCTTGATTCGTGTCGTTCGTTTAGTTATTACATAACATGGCAATTGATTGCACCAATTTTGTTAAAATGGACATGTGTTTGATCGAGTTTATTTTAACATTAGAATGATCAACCACGTTTTATACTTTATAATATAACGTTACACATTTTGTGGTGTTACAAAATTAGCATAATATGTTTTTGTTCACCAATACCACCACCATAAAACCATATGAATCCACTTTTTTTATCCACCACCACCTAGTGGAGCTCTAACCCCTTAAATTTTTAATAACTACATAAATTTCTTAGTTTATTTTATAAATAGTACTTTGTCCATATATATTTATGGTTTAGTCCACCAAAGTTTACATGTTTCTTTTTTTTTAAAAATAGGCCTCCTCAATGTCAATTTTTGACTCCACCACTGCCACCATCACTGCGCCCATCCCATGTAGGTTGTTGGACGCAATTCTAATTTTCAATCACAAATGCCATGTATGAGGTTTAGATTGAATAAAATTTCGTCAATTGATTGGTTTCATTATTTTTTTTCCGTGTATATATGCTTTTTTTGTATTGCAATCAATTTTATTTTAACATTAAAAATCATGATTTATACGATATAGTACCAAAGATAACGGGGTACCATTTGGGTGATCCAACTACGATCATGAAAATATTGTCTTGTATGATATCATCCCTGAAATATATGGTACCTTCCTTTATCAAAAGTGTTAAAAACAACCAACCACATCTTCCACACTACGATGTTATCGATGTTGTAACGACAACATAAAATTAATATTGTCCATCACTACTCACCAGCATTCACCGTCACTACTTCTTCCACCAAAAACCGGGGGCGGAGCCAGGATTTTGAGGAGAGAGGGAGAAAAATTCTTGGCAAGTTGGATACAGGTGAAAAATGGACTTTGTATCCTATTTTACGATAAAAGAACAAAAATAAATATAATTGTGCTTGGCTCCACCCTTAACCACCACTAACTAATCTTTCGGCCTCCCCCTCTTCTACTACTCATTGTCGCAGGAAATGTCTATTGATTCTATTTATCAAAATAACTTATTAATAGAAATAAATATTATAATTAATTTAGAAAACATTTATAATTAAAAAATGATTAGTCATTTATTATGAGCAATTAGTGAAACACTTAATAAAACACTTTATAATGAATAGATTATTTATTATGTGCAACTAGTTGGAAACCCGTGCTACGCACCGGGACAATCGAAGTTTATTACGCCGTTGGTTTTTATCCAACGAGGCGGGGCTTCGCGCACCCGTCCTAATGAGAGTTCTAATAAAACTATTATAGAATATTATCCAACACATTAATAATTAAAAATATGTAATTTTAACTTTATAATAATCAAATTATAATTTAAACTTTTTATGGGTGTGAAAACTAATTTCGAAGCAATTTAATATAGCGGGAATTAACTCAAGAAGTAAATTAAAATAAATAGATCTAAGTAATTTCAAAAGCAAAATAGTTTAAATCCTAAATACTAAAGCATGAACTTGATTGAAACCTCGCATACTCAAAAAAAAAAAAAAAAAAAAAAAAATCTCGCTTATTTGTAATCTTATTCATAAGTAAGCACGTCATTGCCATGTTCATCTATTTCGACCAATGGTGGCATCTCAGGATCCCTTTCGCCCAATTCACCATCATGTTCATCATCGCTGCTTATGATGTCGTGCTTTCTCTTGTGGTCTTTTTTTAGATGGTGTCTTGAGTTATTTTTTTTCCGGGATAATGTACTTTGCTTTTCACGTGTGTTTAATTATATTCTGTACATTCAAGTTTATTTTTTACGTTATGTTATGGGATATTTAATTTACTACTTACAGTGTTAGTAGTGAGAGGAGATATTGTTAATATATAATAACCTTTTCATGTTCTTTTTCTAGATCATGATCATAATCAAAAATTTCATGTGCACATAGACTTTGATAGACAAAATTCCTTTCTTGGAGTACGATCCTCAAGATCATTGTTTTTCCTATTGCTTTTAATATTTCTTCCATACATTATACTTGGTTTTTCTACAATACAAATACATCTTTTAGAAGGTTGTTTAATTTTTATAAACAATATTTATTTGATATTTGAAATTAAAGGGTTTACACAACATTTCTTATTAATGCCATCATTTAAGTTACTCGACGTTACCCCACGACTATCTCTGCTACTTGCCCCATTGCGGTGATAATAATGCGAATACATTACAAAGTATTTGTTAGTTTTATCATGTTCTTGTGCATTTTTGTTATTAATAAAATCTCTTTCATTTAATTATTACCATGGCAATGGTGTCTTCACCATGGATGCGCATCCACTGCACCAGGGCTTTTTTTTCCATGTACACATGTTTTATTCTGCATGTCGAACATGCCATATAATACCACAGAGATCCTGGCTGAAACCCAACAATCGCTTTTAATTGTGAAGGTTGCTCCTTGTACATTGCATATTTTTTTAAAAATTAATTTTAATCATAAAAGGAATTTAGTTTGGTATTACTTATTAAAGCGTACCATATTTGTATCCCCATCATGCAACAGTTCCAATGCTTCCAGGATTGTTTTACGATTGTCAAACATTAATTCTTTTTTTTGTTTGGTTTGAAAATTTTGGAACACCAAGTTCTATCAGAGGCATGTATTTCCTATTGTCAAAATTTATTGTTAACATTTGAATCATTAACATCCTAGTTTGAAACCACGTCTACGCACCAGGACCATTGGAATTGCTTACACCATAGGTCATGTCTACTTGCTTCGCCCGCATCCATCCTAATAAGAGTTCTAATAAGCTATTTTTAGAATTATTATCCAACAAATTGACAATTAACAGTTAAAACTTTCTAATAATCAAATATATAATACTATCGTAATCTAAAGATCAATTCTACAAATAAACTAAAATAAATAGATTTAAATAAACTACTAAAGCATAATTAGATTTTTTTTTTTAGTATTTAACTCGTGTACGCACCGGGTATACTGATAATTAATCCCCAATTGGTGAGGTGGGGCCTCGCCCCACACCCGTTCAAGAAGGGATCTCAATTATCAATTGCAGTGTATAATGAAAACACCAATTATCATTTAGTAGTTTAACCGTTGGAACCAAAGTACTCACCCATCTAAGAAGGGGTCTCAATTAACAACTGCAGTGTGTAATGAAAAAACAATTATCATTTAGTAGATTAACAGTTGGAACCAAATCATTCACCAATTACGCATTGTTTAAAATGTTGGAGGTTAAGAAATATTCTTAAAGAAAATACTTTTGAAAAATTATACCAACCTTTGAAATCATTAAGTAGTTCATTACATTTTCAATATCAGTATTATTGGTAGTTAGACGAAAAATCACACTTGCTATACAATTGTATCGATATCTTATATTGGAGACACTAAGAAAAAATATATTCATATAAAATAAATTGCCAACTCTAAAGAATGCACAACATACATAGTGCTTCCCGTCAAAAAAGATATAATCAAGAAAATGCACTGATATATCTTTCTTAGAAAATCTTATATTTGCTCTAAGAATCAATCGACCAATTCAACTAATCTTCCAAGATCCAACTTCTAAAATTTAAATGAAAAATCACACCCATTATATATATATAACGATATCTAATATTAGAGAAACCAAAAAAAAAAAAAAATCAAGACATTAATATAAAATAGATTGCCAACTCTAAAAAGTGCAAAGCATATGAAGTGCTTCCGGAGTCAAGAAGGAATCCCAATTAAAACCTAGCAGTGTATAATGAAAACAGACAATTATCATTTAGTAGATTAATAGCTGAAAAAAATTATTCACCAATTAAATATAATAAACTTAATTATGAGATGTTGTTAAACTCTCTGAAATCAAGTTCTAATACAGTAAAAACTCGATTATTTAATAAACTCTCTAAGATAATATTTTTCGCCGGTCTCAAGTCGGGGACACCGTGCCAAATTCATAATTCGCTAAAAATAAAAAATAATATTTTTTGATTATATATGTAGGCCCCATATGAAATATAAATTAATAATTATATATATATATATATATTCAATACATTAATGATTTATGAAGATGTTTTGAAAAATGATTCAATTGTCTTTTGTTTTATGTTAAAAGCAATATCACATTAAATTTCATCTCTAATTTTTCTTATCATCGTTAGAATTTACGGTATTGTTCTCTCATAGCTCAAATAAGAAATTATTGAATGTGATTACTTGCTTTAACAATCTCGTTTATTGAAGGGATATATTGTAGAACTTTCATCACCTTCTTTCCCATTTTTATCAGGTTCCCATTACTACATATCTTAATTATATCTTCGTCGATCAATAGTTGCATAACTTCATTTTCTTAGGATATTCGGGACATCTTGACATTCATTGAACTTACCCGACTTTTTGATCAAACTTGTGTTATTAGTTAATTGAAGTTTACAATGAAGCAAAAAGGGAGATTGAAGGGTGCTTTGAAGAATTTAATATTCTACAAATATTTAGAAAATAATTTTTGATAATAAATTTCTCTATAAGTCCATAATTATTAATTTATCGGTTAATTAATCTCTCGCTTAATTATTTTGGTGGTCCCAACAACATTAATTTTTAGAGTTTCTACTATAGAACTATCCACCAAATTAAAAATAACAATTTAAACTATGTAACTAAAAATTTCTACTAATCAAACGTATAATACTATTATCATCTTAAGATCTCACATAGTTTTAAAAACTAATTTCAAGCAATTTAATAAAACAGTAATATATTTTACAAATAAACTAAAATAAATAAATTTAAGTAATCTCAAAAGTAAAATAGTTTGAACTCTAAATACTAAAGCATTAAACCTGATTGACCTCACATACTAAAAACAAATATAAAATGTTCAACATTGCAAGCCTTTATAACTCATGGAAGTGACTAAGAACATCGAGGTCGATTTATTAAATTCTATGGTAGATAAATCAAAATTGCTAATAATAATCTTGTCCATTAATTCAAAATATTTAATCACAAACCTTAAAATAAATAAATTCTTAACTACTAATTAAATAATTAATATTATCTAAAAACTACTAATTAACCAACATGATACCTAAACACCTAGTACTTTAGGAATTGACTCCCACTTGGTGAGGTGGGGCTTCACCCGCACCTGTCCCAGAAAGGGTTCCAGTTAATAACTGTAGTGCATAACGAAACCATCAATCATAATTTAGTATATAAGCAGTTGGAACTAAATTCATCAATTACATACTGTTTAAAGTTTTCAAGATTAATAAATCCTCTAAAAGATAATATTTCGGAAAATCACACCGATTTTTGAAATCAATAATTAGTTCATAACATTACCAGTACTCTAAAAATAATTGGTATTGATTTGAAGTCTTTTAATCCAGTAGCACTACAACGAAATTTAGTCTTGCTAGATTTTAGAATATTCATTTCTTGCTTAATCCATTTTTTGCAACTTAAAAGTAAAGAAATAAAGTCATAATAATATTCTGCCTCAAAACTCCAATGATGGCTTCCGGTTCGGCCAAATATTATTCGTACTTCACCTGCTATACACTCCCACCTACCTTACAACCATATCATATACTTGTGTTAAGAATCAACCCACCAACTCAACCTGCTCCTCCAGGCTCCTATACCTTGCGGTTAAATGAAAATCATACCCACTATATTATTATCAAGGAAAAACATATGAAGTGCTTCCGTGGAAGAAGATATAATCAAGGAAATACACCGATATATCTTTCTTTATAAATCATACACTTGCGCTAATAATCAAGCGTCCTTCCAACTCAACCGCTCCTCCGAGTTCCAACTTCATATAGTTAAATGAAGAAGAAACACTAAAAAGAATCACCCACTATATAGTTGTATCAATAGTTATATTAGAAACACTAAAAAGAAACACGATATTAATATAAAATAGATGGCAAACTCTAAATAGTGCAAAGCATATGAATTATTTCCCATCGAAGGAAATATAATGAAAACCCGTGTACCTACGTCAAAAATCAAGAAACCAACTCAATTCATTGTAGTTAAATGAAAAGTCACACTCATTGTATAGTTGCATCAATGCATGATATTTAAAAGATACTAAAAAAATGATATATATTAATATAAAATGAATTGCCAACTCTAAAAATTGCAAAGCACATGGAGTGTTTCCTGTCGAATATAATAAAGATATATCAGTGCTTCAACTTCATGTAGTTAAATGAAAAATCACACCCACTATATTGTATTAATCAATATATATGATATTAGAGACACTAAAAAGAAACATGATATTAATATAAATAGATTGACAACTTTAAATAGTACAAAACAAACGAAGTTCTTCCCATGGAAGAAGATGTAATCAAGGAAATGCATTGATAAGTCTATCTTTACAAATCATATATATATACTTGCGTTAAAAAATCAAGCATCCAACTCAACTCGTTGTAGGTAAATGTAAAATCACACTTATAATTGTATCAATACGATATTACAATCACAAATAAAAGGAATATAAAATCGATTGTCAACTCTAAAAAGTGGAAAGCATATGAAGTGTTTTCCGTCAAAGAATTTGTAATCAAGGAAATGCGTTGGTATATCTTTATTTGGAAATCATATACTTACGTTAAGAATCAAGCGTCCAAATCAATTGTTCCTTAAAAAATCACACTCATCATATAGTTGTATTAATAGTTACAATAGAGATACCAAAAAGAAACATGACATTCATATAATATAGATTGCAAACTCTAGATAATGCAAAGAATATGAAGCGCTTCCCGTCGTAGAAGTCGTAATCAAGGAAATGCACTGATATATCTTTTTTCAGAAATCATATACGTACTTGAGTTCAGAATTAAACGGCCAACTCCGTATAATTAAACTATGGTTGATATGCAAATTTTTATTTAAGTAAAAGGCTTTGTATCCTAGTATTTCAACCCGAAATTATTACCGAGAGAGAGAGAGCGGACCTACTTCCCCCACGCATCAATCACGATGATAGAAAGGATAAATCTCAAGATTATTGGGCGCCAACATAGCATTGTTGTTTCTTGTAATGGTTTTATGCAAAACAAACCACACACAAAAAAAGGATAATTGGATAATAAGGTATTTAACATATGAATTTCTAACCAAAGAAAATTTTGATTATCTGAAGAGAATTTTGATCGTTTTGAGCTGCCCCGTCCAGTGGAAGGAGGGTAAGCTCCTTGTATTATTATGTCTTTGATATGTTGAGATTTGCATATACTCTCATTTCCTTAATGGACCAATGTAGAGATATCTCCTATGATTATTCACATTTGTGGAAGTTCAATTTAAAGTTATTTTTTTCCCAAACATAGAGTATATAGTTTTGAATGTTATCTCTACCTTGAAATTCTTGAAATATTTGTAGCATGGAAATCACTTAACCAAACAATGGAAAGCTCCCGTAGGGTTTGTCTCATAAAAATTCCATTATACGTTGTATCCAATACTATAAGATGACTCCATGTATAGGTGAAAGTTGACTTTGGAAAATAGTTGCTCAATTTCAATTGTTTAAATGAATAACTATACCTAGTTGCATCGAGTTATGGATACCCATTCAATGAATTATAGGATGAGATAGTGCACCCAATCACACACGTCTTTTGAATTACACGAAAAGTACGTACTTGTAAAAGTTTTTTTATTCACTGTGAAGTAGGGTATCTAAGCAAGCCGTATTAGTGGGTTATACTACATAATAATGTGTTTACATAGTAAGTAAGCCCGTTCCACATTTGTTATTTTTTTAATAATTTTTTGTTAATTTTTTGTTAATTAAGTTTAAATATCTTCATATATTAGTGTTTCTTGAGTTAGTGCAACTTAATTTTATTATCAAATGATGAATTGTATATGTACCCACTTTAACGATCGAGCAGTGAATTGCATTTGTAGTCATAAAAAATTTTAAGAAAAACAATGCCTTAAGCTCGGCTCAATAGTGCTTACTCCCAGCAATACGTTACAAAAATTGTATCCGTTACCAATTTAAAGCAAAAATTAACACTATGAAAGTGTTCGGCGTATTTGATTTGCATTTGTTTTTAGTAATTCTGACCATCATTTGTTGTCTATTTTTCGTGTTTTATATTCCATTTTTTTTTGCGCATAATACGTTTTTCCAACTTTCAAAAATGAGGCCATTAATATTTTTAATTTTGTACATAAGTATAATAGGCTTTTTTGCATCTCAATTAATTGAAAAGAATGCTTATAAATCATGGAGATATATTTCTTGCATGGCTGATCGACCTTACCCAAGTTCAACAAAACAACCTATCACGATTAGATATTAGTCTCTTCTTGGTAGAACTTGTGGAATCACTGGGTACCAGGTTATGCGGGCGGAACCCGGATGATTCCATCATAATACTATTTGACAGATAATTGGAAATTATATATTGCAAAAACCAATCGCAAGTTCTTGAATTCTGGGTAATTTAAAGAACGAACTCATGGGCATACTACCAGAAAAAATGCAATTTCATTCCTTACCGAATTGAGTTTGAGATCAAATCTCTGGTAATTTCTGGTGATCACCCATAGCTTTGTTAGTTTTTCTGTTTGGTGGGTGGAAACATAATCAAATTGAGATTCTAGTCTAAGCTATTTTTAGTATAAAAAAATCTCAATCAAAATGACCTTTTTTAGCCTTTTGAATCGCAACACCATAATCAACAGAAAAAATCTCAAACACGGTGTTATAATATACGAAAGTAATAACTGAATTGAACAATAACACCAACAACCACCTGAAAGTATAAAAAGTAGTAATTTAGAAAGGTCATAAACATATTTCTAACCAAAGAAGATTTGATTACCTTGAAGCGAGACAAAAATCGAAAGAAAATATGGATTATTTTGAGTTTCCCGAGACTATTGGGTAAAACAACAACTTGAAATGACTCTCGTAACCTTTTAAGAACTAATATTTACAAAACAAGAAAAAGGAAAAGAAAAATGACTTAAGCTAATTTCCAAGAAGAAAAGTAGCTTTATGGATTGAATTTTTCTGTATCCTACAAAAATAAACAATAACCACCGATCAGAAGAAGAAATTTTGCAAGCATATGTGGAACAAATCATAAGAGAAAAAAAAAGATGTGACATTTGTTCAAGCGTTTTTACACATGAAAGAATATTATTATTTTTGGAATTAATTTCTTAAATCTCCCAAGAAATTCTAAAGATTTTTCCTTTTCCAATCTTTTTGCTTAGATTATTAGAATTAAATTTATATTTACCAAAAATAAATAATCTAAGAAGATAAAAAAATATTTATCTATCGATTCGTTTTTAGCAAAATATTTACTGATGTTATTTTTTGGTAAATTATATTAAAGAATATGAAATTAATACTTAACGAATATGAAATTAATACTCAGCCGTTGAAATTCAATTTAGGACTCTTATTTCAAATATCCCAAACTAATATAAATATATACGTAACTTAATAAACCTGGTATTTTCCAAATATACTAAATGTAGCCTACCTCCTTTAGTTTAGCCTTGTAATGTATTTCCTTTCCCCAAATGTTTTCTTCTACTTTAAGCATTTCATAAATCAAAACTAATCTCCAAAAAATTTAGTAATACATCAAAATTTGATAACATAATTTATAATTACAAAAAAGATCCTTGTTCTTGAGAATTCTCGTGGACAAAAGGTAATCCAGTGAACTTATCTGCCTATGTTAATATATCGCCATCCTATCCTCTCCCCATGCTGATAAAAGAAATCAAAACAATTGAATACTCAGAGTAAACCCTAATTAAATCTTCAAAATCGAAAGTTACAAACCAAAAACAACACGAACACAAAACAAAAAATCGAAAGCAAAGAGAATAGAGAGAAATTAAACTCACATCTGGTAGGGAATTCTAGTTTGCGCACCTGTTAATAAATCAATAAAACAAACATAAAACATAAAATCGAAAGCAAAGAGAATATTGAGAAACTAAACTCACAACTGGTTGCGAATTTTAGTTTGCGCACCTGTTAACAAATCAATAAAATTTTAGTTTGCACACCTGTTAACAAATCAATAAAACAGCGAGTCAAAATCACAAATCATAAAAAAGAAAACAACTATTGAAACATTATATATTGCAAAAAGCCCTAATCGAATATAAATTAAAAACTTTCGACTTGTTCTTCATGGAGAAGAGTATCTATAATTCTATAAAGAGGCTCCGAAAAATGAAGTAGGTTCTTGATCGAATGCTTTTAAATAGAAGTATCAATGACAAACTCATAAATAAAACGTTTTTATTTTGGATATAATATAAATTTATGTCTAAAAATATATAAAAAATATCTACATATTTGATATGTATTTACAAAATTTTAGCAAGTTAAGGCCATAAAAATCATGACGTTATTTATGGTAATATTTGTTTACCAATGATATTTTGAAACCAAACTCATAGTATATTTCGAATGTATATTTATCTTTTATATTTTTTAATAATAAATGCATAGATTTCTTACCTTAAAAATCATCCAAAAAATATAAGTCAAATTCTTTTTACCTTATAAAAGATATTTAGTAAAATTTTTAAGTTGATATTAATAACATATAAATTAATATAGTCATTTCTAAATATTTTTTTCCTTATAAAAGATTCAAAAAGAATCTTATTATTTTTTTTCCATAAATATATTGAATTGTTTTTTTTTATTTCAGTCATAAATGTACAAAATTAATATAGTATTTTTTATTTATTTATTGAAGTTTTTTTAATAAATAAACGAAATTATAAAAGATTTTTTTTATTTTAGTCATAAATGTACGAAATTAATATAGTATTTTTTATATTTTCTGTATTTTTATAATAACTACATGAAATTATAAAATATCCAAAAAATATAAATCTTATTATTTTATTCCATAAATATGTTGAATTGATTTTTTTTTTATTTTAATCATAAATGTCCGAAATTAATATATATAGTAGTTTTCTTTATTTTATGGATTTTCATAATAAATACATGAAATTAATATAGCAATTTTCTAAATAATGTGGGCCGTCCGTCGCGTGTGTCCCAACAATCCACCTAATCTACACCACACATTGTGAGATCAACGCACCATATCTAACGAAATTTCATCCGACGAATACGAATGGTTTCTCAATTAACCAATGAGAACGCGAGGTTCTGTTCACCAGCCAATAGGAGAGAGGGTAAGCTCCACCAGTGCTACTTAACCAAACAGCGGAAAGCTCCTGTAGGGTTTGTCTCACAAAAATTCCATTATACGTTGTATCCAATACTATAAGATGACTCCATGTATAGGTGAAAGTTGACTTTGGAAAATAGTTGCTCAATTTCAATTGTTTAGCTGAATAACTATACCTAGTTGCATCGAGTTATGGATACCCATTCAATGAATTATAGAATGAGATAGTGCACCCAATCACACACGTCTTTCGAATTACACGAAAAGTACGTACTTGTAAAAGTTTTTTTTGTTCACTGTGAAGTAGGGTATCTAAGCAAGCCGTATTAGTGGGTTATACTACATAATAATGTGTTTACATAGTAAGTAGCCCGTTCCACATTTGTTATTTTTTTGTTAATTTTTTGTTAATTTTTTGTTAATTAAGTTTAAATATCTTCATATATTAGTGTTTCTTGAGTTAGTGCAACTTAATTTTATTATCAAATGATGAATTGTATATGTACCCACTGCGGTCGAACAGTGAATTGCATTTGTAGTCATAAAAAATTTTAAGAAAAACAATGCCTTAAGCTCAGCTCAATAGTGCTTACTCCCAAGTACGTACAAAAATTGTATCCGTTACCAATTTAAAGCAAAAATTAACACTATGAAAGTGTTCGGCGTATTTGATTTGCATTTGTTTTTAGTAATTCTGACCATCATTTGTTGTCTATTTTTCGTGTTTTATATTCCATTTTTTTTTTTGCGCATAATACATTTTTCCAACTTTCAAAATGAGGCCATTAATATTTTTAATTTTGTACATAAGTATAATAGGCTTTTTTTGCATCTCAATTAATTGAAAAGAATGCTTATAAATCATGGAGATATATTTCTTGCATGGCTGATCGACCTTACCCAAGTTCAACAAAACAACCTATCACGATTAGATATTAGTCTCTTCTTGGTAGAACTTGTGGAATCACCTGGTACCCGTGTTATGCAATGGGAACTGGATGATTCCATCATAATACTATTTGACCGTAGATAATTGGAAATTATATATTGCAAAAACCAACTGCAAGTTCTTTGTAATTCACCGGGTAATTTAAAGAACGAACTCATGGGCATACTACCAGAACAAATGCAATTTCATTCCTTACCGAATTGAGTTTGAGATCAAATCTCTGGTAGTTTCTGGTGATCACCCATAGCTTTGTTAGTTTTTCTGTTTGGTGGGTGGAAACATAATCAAATTGAGATTCTAGTCTAAGCTATTTTTAGTATAAAAAAATCTCAATCAAAATGACCTTTTTTAGCCTTTTGAATCGCAACACCATAATCAACAGAAAAAATCTCAAACACGGTGTTATAATATACGAAAGTAATAACTGAATTGAACAATAACACCAACAACCACCTGAAAGTATAAAAAGTAGTAATTTAGAAAGGTCATAAACATATTTCTAACCAAAGAAGATTTGATTACCTTGAAGCAGACAAAAATCGAAAGAAAATATGGATTATTTTGAGTTTCCCCGAGACTATTGCAGTAAAACAACAACTTGAACAGCTCTCGTAACCTTTTAAGAACTAATATTTACAAAACAGTAAAAAGGAAAAGAAAAAATGACTTAAGCTAATTTCCAAGAAGAAAAGTAGCTTTATGGATTGAATTTTTCTGTATCCTACAAAAATAAACAATAACCACCGATCAGAAGAAGAAATTTTGCAAGCATATGTGGAACAAATCATAAGAGAAAAAAAAAGATGTGACATTTGTTCAAGCGTTTTTACACATGAAAGAATATTATTATTTCTGGAATTAATTTCTTAAATCTCCCAAGAAATTCTAAAGATTTTTCCTTCTCCAATCTTTTTGCTTAGATTATTAGAATTAAATTTATATTTACCAAAAATAAATAATCTAAGAAGATAAAAAAATATTTATCTATCGATTCGTTTTAGCAAAATATTTACAGTATTATTTTTTGGTAAATTATATTAAAGAATATGAAATTAATACTTAACGAATATGAAATTAATACTCAGCCGTTGAAATTCAATTTAGGACTCTTATTTCAAATATCCCAAACTAATATAAATATATACGTAACTTAATAAACCTGGTATTTTCCAAATATACTAAATGTAGCCTACCTCCTTTAGTTTAGCCTTGTAATGTATTTCCTTTCCCCAAATGTTTTCTTCTACTTTAAGCATTTCATAAATCAAAACTAATCTCCAAAAAAATTAGTAATACATCAAAATTTGATAACATAATTTATAATTACAAAAAAGATCCTTGTTCTTGAGAATTCTCGTGGACAAAAGGTAATCTAGTGAACTTATCCTTTATGTTAATATATCGCCTCCTATCCTCTCCCCATCTTTGATAAAAGAAATCAAAACAATTGAATACTCGAGTAAACCCTAATTAAATCTTCAAAATCGAAAGTTACAAACCAAAAACAACACGAACACAAAACAAAAATCGAAAGCAAAGAGAATAGAGAGAAATTAAACTCACATCTCAGTAGGGAATTCTAGTTTGCGCACCTGTTAATAAATCAATAAAACAAACATAAAACATAAAATCGAAAGCAAAGAGAATATTGAGAAACTAAACTCACAACTGGTTGCGAATTTTAGTTTGCGACCTGTTAACAAATCAATAAAATTTTAGTTTGCACACTGTTAACAAATCAATAAAACAAATGAAATAAAATCACAAATCATAAAAAAGAAAACAACTATTGAAACATTATATATTGCAAAAAGCCTAATCGAATATAAATTAAAAACTTTCGACTTGTTCTTCATGGAGAAGAGTATCTATAATTCTATAAAGAGGCTCCGAAAAATGAAGTAGGTTCTTGATCGAATGCTTTTAAATAGAAGTATCAATGACAAACTCATAAATAAAACGTTTTTATTTTGGATATAATATAAATTTATGTCTAAAAATATATAAAATATCTACATATTTGATATGTATTTACAAAATTTTAGCAAGTTAAGGCCATAAAAATCATGGCGTTATTTATGGTAATATTTGTTTACCAATGATATTTTGAAACCAAACTCATAGTATATTTCGAATGTATATTTATCTTTTATATTTTTTAAGAATAAATGCATAGATTTCTTACCTTAAAAATCATCCAAAAAATATAAGTCAAATTCTTTTTACCTTATAAAAGATATTTAGTAAAATTTTTAAGTTGATATTAATAACATATAAATTAATATAGTCATTTCTAAATATTTTTTTCCTTATAAAAGATTCAAAAAGAATCTTATTATTTTTTTTCCATAAATATATTGAATTGTTTTTTTTTATTTCAGTCATAAATGTACAAAATTAATATAGTATTTTTATTTATTTATTGAAGTTTTTTTAATAAATAAACGAAATTATAAAAGATTTTTTTATTTTAGTCATAAATGTACGTAAATTAATATAGTATTTTTATATTTTCTGTATTTTTATAATAACTACATGAAATTATAAAATATCCAAAAAATATAAATCTTATTATTTTATTCCATAAATATGTTGAATTGATTTTTTTTTATTTTAATCATAAATGTCCGAAATTAATATATATAGTAGTTTTCTTTTTATTTTATGGATTTTCATAATAAATACATGAAATTAATATAGCAATTTTCTAAATAATGTGGGCGATCCAGTCGCGTGTGTCCCAACAATCCACCTAATCTACACCACACATTGTGAGATCAACGCACCATATCTAACGAAATTTCATCCGACGAATACTGAATGGTTTCTCAATTAACCAATGAGAACGCGAGGTTGTTCACCACGACGATAGGAGAGAGGGTAAGCTCCACCAAGTCTTTTAACCAAACAATTTTAAAGCTCCTGTAGGGTTTGTCTCACAAAAATTCCATTATACGTTGTATCCAATACTATAAGATGACTCCATGTATAGGTGAAAGTTGACTTTGGAAAATAGTTGCTCAATTTCAATTGTTTAGTGAATAACTATACCTAGTTGCATCGAGTTATGGATACCCATTCAATGAATTATAGAATGAGATAGTGCACCCAATCACACACGTCTTTTGAATTACAATTTAAAAGTACGTACTTGTAAAAGTTTTTTTCATTGTGAAGTAGGGTATCTAATGGCCCATATTAGTGGGTTATACTACATAATAATGTGTTTACATAGTAAGTAGCCGTTCCACATTTGTTATTTTTTTGTTAATTTTTTTGTAATTTTTTTGTTAATTAAGTTTAAATATCTTCATATATTAGTGTTTCTTGAGTTAGTGCAACTTAATTTTATTATCAAATGATGAATTGTATATGTACCCACTGCAAATCGAATTAATTGAATTGCATTTGTAGTCATAAAAATTTTAAGAAAAACAATGCCTTAAGCTCAAACATTAAATAGTGCTTACTCCTGGCACATACAAAAATTGTATCCGTTACAATTTAAAGCAAAAATTAACACTATGAAAGTGTTCGGCGTATTTGATTTGCATTTGTTTTTAGTAATTCTGACCATCATTTGTTGTCTATTTTTCGTGTTTTATATTCCATTTTTTTTTTGCGCATAATACGTTTTTCCAACTTTCAAAATGAGGCCATTAATATTTTTAATTTTGTACATAAGTATAATAGGCTTTTTTGCATCTCAATTAATTGAAAAGAATGCTTATAAATCATGGAGATATATTTCTTGCATGGCTGATCGACCTTACCCAAGTTCAACAAAACAACCTATCACGATTAGATATTAGTCTCTTCTTGGTAGAACTTGTGGAATCACCAAAACCCGGTTATGCAATGAACCTTGGATGATTCCATCATAATACTATTTGACTGTAGATAATTGGAAATTATATATTGCAAAAACCAACTGCAAGTTGCTGTAATTCCTGGGGTAATTTAAAGAACGAACTCATGGGCATACTACCAGAAAAAATGCAATTTCATTCCTTACCGAATTGAGTTTGAGATCAAATCTCTGGTAATTTCTGTGATCACCCATAGCTTTGTTAGTTTTTCTGTTTGGTGGGTGGAAACATAATCAAATTGAGATTCTAGTCTAAGCTATTTTTAGTATAAAAAAATCTCAATCAAAATGACCTTTTTAGCCTTTTGAATCGCAACACCATAATCAATGAAAAAATCTCAAACACGGTGTTATAATATACGAAAGTAATAACCGAATTGAAAAATAACACCAACAACCACACGAAAGTATAAAAGTAGTAATTTAGAAAGGTCATAAACATATTTCTAACCAAAGAAGATTTGATTACCTTGAAGCAGACAAAAATCGAAAGAAAATATGGATTATTTTGAGTTTCCCCGAGACTATTGCAGTAAAACAACAACTTGAACAGCTCTCGTAACCTTTTAAGAACTAATATTTACAAAACAGTAAAAAGGAAAAGAAAAAATGACTTAAGCTAATTTCCAAGAAGAAAAGTAGCTTTATGGATTGAATTTTTCTGTATCCTACAAAAATAAACAATAACCACCGATCAGAAGAAGAAATTTTGCAAGCATATGTGGAACAAATCATAAGAGAAAAAAAAAGATGTGACATTTTTTTCAAGCGTTTTTACACATGAAAGAATATTATTATTTTTGGAATTAATTTCTTAAATCTCCCAAGAAATTCTAAAGATTTTTCCTTCTCCAATCTTTTTGCTTAGATTATTAGAATTAAATTTATATTTACCAAAAATAAATAATCTAAGAAGATAAAAAAATATTTATCTATCGATTCGTTTTAGCAAAATATTTACAGTATTATTTTTTGGTAAATTATATTAAAGAATATGAAATTAATACTTAACGAATATGAAATTACTCAGCCGTTGAAATTCAATTTAGGACTCTTATTTCAAATATCCCAAACTAATATAAATATATACGTAACTTAATAAACACGGTATTTTTCAAATATACTAAATGTAGCCTACCTCCTTTAGTTTAGCCTTGTAATGTATTTCCTTTCCCCAAATGTTTTCTTCTACTTTAAGCATTTCATAAATCAAAACTAATCTCCAAAAATTTAGTAATACATCAAAATTTGATAACATAATTTATAATTACAAAAAGATCCCTGTTCTTGAGAATTCTCGTGGACAAAAGGTAATCCAGTGAACTTATCTGCCTATGTTAATATATCGCCATCCTATCCTCTCCCCATCTTGATAAAAAAGAAATCAAAACAATTGAATACTGTGAGTAACCCTAATTAAATCTTCAAAATCGAAAGTTACAAACCAAAAACAACACGAACACAAAACAAAAAATCGAAAGCAAAGAGAATAGAGAGAAATTAAACTCACATCTGGTAGGGAATTCTAGTTTGCGCACCTGTTAATAAATCAATAAAACAAACATAAAACATAAAATCGAAAGCAAAGAGAATATTGAGAAACTAAACTCACAACCTGTTGCAATTTTAGTTTCTTACCTATTAACAAATCAATAAAACAAAGTCAAAATCACAAATCATAAAAAAAGAAAACAACTATTGAAACATTATATATTGCAAAAGCCCTAATCGAATATAAATTAAAACTTTCGACTTGTTCTTCATGGAGAAGAGTATCTATAATTCTATAAAGAGGCTCAAAAATGAAGTAGGTTCTTGATCGAATGCTTTTAAATACAAAGTATCAATGACAAACTCATAAATAAAACGTTTTTATTTTGGATATAATATAAATTTATGTCTAAAAATATATAAAATATCTACATATTTGATATGTATTTACAAAATTTTAGCAAGTTAAGGCCATAAAAATCATGACGTTATTTATGGTAATATTTGTTTACCAATGATATTTTGAAACCAAACTCATAGTATATTTCAATGTATATTTATCTTTTATATTTTAATAATAAATGCATAGATTTCTTACCTTAAAAATCATCCAAAAATATAAGTCAAATTCTTTTTACCTTATAAAGATATTTAGTAAAATTTTTAAGTTGATATTAATAACATATAAATTAATATAGTCATTTCTAGATTTTTTTTCCTTATAAAAGATTCAAAAAGAATCTTATTATTTTTTTTTCCATAAATATATTGAATTGTTTTTTTATTTCAGTCATAAATGTACAAAATTAATATAGTATTTTTTATTTATTTATTGAAGTTTTTTTAATAAATAAAAACGAATTATAAAAGATTTTTTTATTTTAGTCATAAATGTACGAAATTAATATAGTATTTTTTATATTTTTCGTATTTTTATAATAACTACATGAAATTATAAAATATCCAAAAATATAAATCTTATTATTTTATTCCATAAATATGTTGAATTGATTTTTTTTTTATTTTAATCATAAATGTCCAAATTAATATATATAGTAGTTTTCTTTATTTTATGGATTTTCATAATAAATACATGAAATTAATATAGCAATTTTCTAAATAATGTGGGCCGTCCATTGCAGTGTCCCAACAATCCACCTAATCTACACCACATTGTGAGATCAACGCACCATATCTAACGAAATTTCATCCGACTAATACGAATGGTTTCTCAGTAACCAATGAGAACGCGAGTTACATTCACCACCATAGGAGAGGGGTAAGCTCCACGGTCTACTTAACCAAACAAATGGAAAGCTCCTGTAGGGTTTGTCTCACAAAATTCCATTATACGTTGTATCCAATACTATAAGATGACTCCATGTATAGGTGAAAGTTGACTTTGGAAAATAGTTGCTTTCATTTCAATTGTTTAGTGAATAACTATACCTAGTTGCATCGAGTTATGGATACCCATTCAATGAATTATAGAATGAGATAGTGCACCAATCACACGTCTTTCAATTACGAAAAGTAATGTACTTGTAAAAGTTTTTTATTCAGCGTGAGTAGAAGGGTATCTAAGCAAGCCAGATTATGGGTTATACTACATAATAATGTGTTTACATAGTAAGTAGCCGTTCCACATTTGTTATTTTTTTGTTAATTTTTGTTAATTAAGTTTAAATATCTTCATATATAGTGTTTCTTGAGTTAGTGCAACTTAATTTTATTATCAAATGATGAATTGTATATGTACCTTTAACGATTCGAGCAGTGAATTGCATTTGTAGTCATAAAATTTTAAGAAAAACAATGCCTTAAGCTCAGCTCAATAGTGCTTACTCCCAAGTACGTACAAAAATTGTATCCGTTACCAATTTAAAGCAAAAATTAACACTATGAAAGTGTTCGCGTATTTGATTTGCATTTGTTTTTAGTAATTCGACCATCATTTGTTGTCTATTTTTTAGTGTTTTATATTCCATTTTTTTGCGCATAAATACGTTTTTCCAACTTTCAAAATGAGGCCATTAATATTTTTAATTTTGTACATAAGTATAATAGGCTTTTTTGCATCTCAATTAATTGAAAAGAATGCTTATAAATCATGGAGATATATTTCTTGCATGGCTGATCGACCTTGCCCAAGTTCAACAAAACAACCTATCACGATTAGATATTAGTCTCTTTCTTGGTAGAACTTGTGGAATCACTTTTTGAGTACCCGAGGTTATACGCGGGAACTGGATGATTCCATCATAATACTATTTGACTTGTAGATAATTGGAAATTATATATTGCAAAAACCAACTTGCAAATTCTTTGTAATTCTGGGAAAATTTAAAGAAACGAACTCATGGGCATCTTACCTTAACAAATGCAATTTCATTCCTTACCGAATTGAGTTTGAGATCAAATCTCTCGGTAGTTTACGGTGATCACCCATAGCTTTGTTAGTTTTTCTGTTTGGTGGGTGGAAACATAATCAAATTGAGATTCTAGTCTAAGCTATTTTTAGTATAAAAAATCTCAATCAAAATGACCTTTTTTAGCCTTTTGAATGCAACACCATAATCAATGAAAAAATCTCAAACACTGTGTTATAATATCTGAAAGTAATAAGCTGAATTGAACAATAACACCAACAACCACCCGAAAGTATAAAAACTAGTAATTTAGAAGGTCATAAACATATTTCTAACCAAAGAAGATTTGATTACCTTCAAGGGATAAAAATCGAAAGAAAATATGGATTATTTTGAGTTTCCGAGACTATTGGAAAACAACAACTTGAACAGCTCTCGTAACCTTTTAAGAACTAATATTTACAAAAACAAGTAAAAAGGAAAAGAAAAAATGACTTAAGCTAATTTCCAAGAAGAAAAGTAGCTTTATGGATTGAATTTTTCTGTATCCTACAAAAATAAACAATAACCACCGATCAGAAGAAGAAATTTTGCAAGCATATGTGGAACAAATCATAAGAGAAAAAAAGATGTGACATTTTTTCAAGCGTTTACACATGAAAGAATATTATTATTTTTGGAATTAATTTCTTAAATCTCCCAAGAAATTCTAAAGATTTTTCCTTCTCCATCTTTTTGCTTAGATTATTAGAATTAAATTTATATTTACCAAAAATAAATAATCTAAGAAGATAAAAAAATATTTATCTATCGATTCGTTTTTAGCAAAATATTTGCGTATTATTTTTTGGTAAATTATATTAAAGAATATGAAATTAATACTTAACGAATATGAAATTAATACTCAAAATTAGTTGAAATTCAATTTAGGACTCTTATTTCAAATATCCCAAACTAATATAAATATATACGTAACTTAATAAACCCCGTATTTTCCAAATATACTAAATGTAGCCTACCTCCTTTAGTTTAGCCTTGTAATGTATTTCCTTTCCCAAATGTTTTCTTCTACTTTAAGCATTTCATAAATCAAAACTAATCTCCAAAAATTTAGTAATACATCAAAATTTGATAACATAATTTATAATTACAAAAAAGATCCCCTTCTTGAGAATTCTCGTGGACAAAAGGTAATCCAGTTGAACTTATCCGCCATGTTAATATATCGCCTCCTATCCTCTCCCTACGGGCCGATAAAGAAATCAAAACAATTGAATACTCGTAGTAAACCCTAATAAATCTTCAAAATCGAAAGTTACAAACCAAAAACAACACGAACACAAACAAAAATCGAAAGCAAAGAGAATAGAAGAGAAATTAAACTCACATCTCGGTAGGGAATTCTAGTTTATGCACATTAATAAATCAATAAAACAAAACATAAAACATAAAATCGTAAAGCAAAAGAGAATATCGTAGAAACTAAACTCAAATCGGTTGCGACCTAGCTTATGACCATAACAAATCAATAAAACAATGAAGTCAAAATCACAAATCATAAAAAAGAAAACAACTATCAAAACATTATATATTGCAAAAGCCCTAATCAATACAATTAAAAAACTTTCGACTTGTTCTTCTTGGAGAGTATCTATAATTCTATAAAGAGGCTGAAAATGAAGTAGTTCTTGATCAATGCTTTTAAATGTATGACTAATGACAAACTCATAAATAAAACGCTTTTATTTTGGATATAATATAAATTATGTCTAAAAATATATAAAATATCTACATATTTATATGTATTTACAAAATTTTAATAAGTTGGCGCATAAAAATCATGATTATTTATGGTAATATTTGTTTACAATGATATTTTGAAACCAAACTCATAGTATATTTCAATGTATATTTATCTTTTATATTTTTTAATAATAAATGCATAGATTTCTTACCTTAAAAATCATCCAAAATATAAGTCAAATTCTTTTACCTTATAAAAGATATTTAGTAAAATTTTTAAGTTGATATTAATAACATATAAATTAATATAGTCATTTCTAGATTTTTTCCTTATAAAAGATTCAAAAAGAATCTTATTATTTTTTCCATAAATATATTGAATTGTTTTTTTATTTTCATCATAAATGTACAAAATTAATATAGTATTTTTTATTTATTTATTGACAGTTTTTTAATAAATAAACGAAATTATAAAAGATTTTTTTATTTTAGTCATAAATGTACGAAATTAATATAGTATTTTTTATATTTTCTGTATTTTTATAATAACTACATGAAATTATAAAATATCCAAAAAATATAAATCTTATTATTTTATTCCATAAATATGTTGAATTGATTTTTTTTTTATTTTAATCATAAATGTCCGAAATTAATATATATAGTAGTTTTCTTTATTTTATGGATTTTCATAATAAATACATGAAATTAATATAGCAATTTTCTAAATAATGTGGGCCGTCCGTCGCGTGTGTCCCAACAATCCACCTAATCTACACCACACATTGCTTGAGATCAACGCACCATATCTAACGAAATTTCATCCGAATACGAATGGTTTCTCAATTAACCAATGAGAACGCGAGGTTCCGTCACCACTGCGACCAATAGGAGAGAGGGTAAGCTCCACCACATATTAACCAAACAAAATGAAAGCTCCTGTAGGTTTTGTCCACAAAAATTCCATTATACATTGTATCAATACTATAAGATGACTCCATGTATAGGTGAAAGTTGACTTTGGAAAATAGTTGCTCAATTTCAATTGTTTAGGTAATAACTATACCTAGTTGCATCGAGTTATGGATACCCATTCAATGAATTATAGAATGAGATAGTGCACCCAATCACACACGTCTTTGAATTACACGACAAGTAATTACTTTTGTAAAAGTTTTTTATTCACCCTGAAGTAGGGCATCTAAGCAAGTCGTATTAGTGGGTTTACTTGCATAATAATGTGTTTACATAGTAAGTAGCCTGCCCCATTTTTTATTTTTGTTAATTTTTTGTTAATTAAGTTTAAATATCTTCATATATTAGTGTTTCTTGAGTTAGTGCAACTTAATTTTATTATCAAATGATGAATTGTATATGCACTTACTCATATCGAATAAGTGAATTGCATTTGTAGTCATAAAATATTTAAGAAAAACAATGCCTTAAGCTCAACTCAATAGTGCTTACTCCCAAAGTACGTACAAAATTGTATCCGATTACCAATTTAAAGCAAAAATTAACACTATGAAAGTGTTCCTACAGTATTTGATTTGCATTTGTTTTTAGTAATTAGACCATCATTTGTTGTCTATTTTTCAGTGTTTTATATCTCCATTTTTGCGCATAATACGTTTTTCCAACTTTCAAAAATGAGGCCATTAATATTTTTAATTTTGTACATAAGTATAATAGGCTTTTTTGCATCTCAATTAATTGAAAAGAATGCTTATAAATCATGGAGATATATTTCTTGCATGGTGATCGACCTACCCAAGTTCAACAAACAACCTATCACGCGATTAGATATTAGTCTCTTCTTGGTAGAACTTGTGGAATCACCGGGTACCGGGTTATGCGACGGAACCCAGATGATTCCATCATAATACTATTTGACCGTAGATAATTGGAAATTATATATTGCAA
>JAJJWW010007033.1:0-10497 GCA_023531295.1 Papaver armeniacum | reverse complement strand
ATCTCAACTAATCTCAAGAACCGACTTATACCGCCAGGTTCTTCCTTGTACTCTTATTTGCAGTTGCAGCTGAAATCACCTCAGTTCATCCTGCCACTAACCATTAGAAGTTCCCATCATCTCAAGCCAATATCCTAGCCTTCAACAGAACCACAACTCACTGCAATTCAACAGCTGTTAACTCCAAATTCAACAATACCAGCTCCTCATTCTTTCATCTGTAGCTTCACAACTACAATTTCTCATTTGATTCCCTGCATTTTACTAGCACTAGTCTCAGCTGCTGTATTACTGCCAAAACAGAGACGAGCATCACCACCAGCAGCACATCATTCACCTGCAACCAATTCCTGCCTCATAATGTCCTATCATACATCTAAGCTCAATCTTGAATAATCAGCAACAAAGCTTCAAATCCTCCAATTGCAGCTCCATTCTTCATTACAGACTTCAAACTCCAGTTGCAGCTCACTTTCCCAGCTGCAGCCATCTTGTAACTCCAACAGCTCCATCACTCTTATGTCTCCATTCTCGCTTTAATTTCTATAGCATCTGCATTCACTGGCACCCGCCAATTTCACAGCTTCATTCTATCTCAGGTACTCAACCGCATTAGCTCTAGAGACTCAAGCCATCCCTTCTCAGCACCATCACCTGTAGCTTCATACTGCCTAGCCAAATTCCGCCTCTTTCCTGCAAACATACATTCACATTCAAGCCATAGCACACAAGCATTCATTCCAGCCATGAACCACCATCTTCTTCCCATATGAGACTGCAACCATTGCATTTCTTTGCTCATCCCAGCTTTATTAGCTCAGCTCAGGCCACCTGCAACTTGTTCAGCACTGACCACCTCCTGCTCATCCATTCAACACAGAACAACAGCATCACCTGAGCCAGTTTGAACTACAATTCTCCATCCCTTCACTTGTTTCTCAGCAACACCAATGCCTTCATCTCTGATTCAACCACCAGTGACAATTCACTAAGTTTAGCAGCACCAAATTTTCAAACTTGAATCCAAGCTCAAACCCTAAGACAAACATTATCAGCACAGCAGCTTCATCTTCTCTACCTATTCCATGGCATCAGCATCACAACATCATACCAGCTCAAAGCTACAGCACTGCATCTCCTTGCTCCCTTTCATCTCAGCTGAAATCCATCTTTCTTTCCCAACATCAGTGGCAGTCACCACAACAATCACGAGATTCTTTGTAAGTCACCAGTTGAACCAATCAATTACACCTTCTCGGGATCAATCCAAACCAAACCCATTTCATCACTGACAGAACCCATTCGATTTTGGCTTCAGAAACCCTAGATTTCCTTTCCGAACTTCTTCACAAATCAATCAAAGCCATCACTGATTCAACCTCATCAACCTCAGATTCATCTTAATAGTGAAATTGATTAGTACCCAACTCACTAATTCTCAAATTCTTCTTCTCGATCAATTTCAGGTAAACCCTCTGGATCTCAGTTCTGTTGAACAACAGAACAAAATTTGGTAAAGAAAACTTTAGAGAAATGATTTCTCGATTTCAGGGTGTTGTGTAATAACTAGGACGGCTATAAACACCCATGGGTGATTTTAGCAATTGTTGTTAGACTCCAACTAGTTATCCCTTATCCTCGACTGGGATCCGGATAACACTTGCACCTCAATTGAATGTGATCTCTTCTTTTTCTCCAAATGACTCCAAAACACCTATAACACTCAAAAGCGAACATAAGACACATAATTTACATGAAAACTAGCAAAGAAAGCATAAACAATAGATAATAATTAAGGCGTTTACAACACCTATCACTGATAAGTGTCTTAAGACGCAAATGTCATGGGGCTTTATTTTCGCAAGAAAATTTAGGCTTGTCATATTTGTGCGACAATCCTGAAGAGGCAATAATACAAAAAATAAAGATAAGACGAGATCAATGGGTCAATACATGAAAGTGTAAGGACGTCCTGCGATTTCGTCGTAAGACGGCAATGTCATGGGGCTTTATTTTCGCAAGGATTTTTAGGCCTGTCATATTGTCGCAACAAAACTATCCTGCAGAGGCAACAATACTAAAGAAATGATAAGGAAAGATCAAGGGGTCATTACATGAAAGTGTAAGGACGTCCTGCGATTTTGTCGCAATGACAAGGGGTGGCACAGTAAGACCTTTAACTAGGAAGGCAAAATAAGACCACGTGATTCAATAAAAGATTTATAAAAACTAATTATAATTTATGCAGGTCATCCCTCACAACTCTTTTGGTTCATCTGTATTCCAAGAACAACTATGTGATTGATCAAATATCAATTCACTAATCATGGGTTTATGGTTTTACCAAACACAAGGATCGGTTCTACCTTAACATGGTTACTGGGATCGGTTACATCAGTTACCAGGATCGGTTACATCAATTACCAGGACCGGTTACCATATTCTCATGGTATTACTTGTGATCGGTTACACAAGTCACTAGGATCGGTTACACCAATTACCAGGATCGGTTACACCAATTACTAGGACCGGTTACGCCAATTACAAGGATCGATTACACAACTCTTTTGTGATCGGTCACACCAATTACAAATATCGATAATACCATCTCAGGTGATTACTTAGGATCGGTTACACTAATAAAAGTTATACCAATACATAAGTCAGGCACTGTGATTAGTTTTACCAAGATACACAACAAGTTATGATCGGTTCTACTAACTCACACATATTGGTAATCCAAAGATATGCAATGAATAACAATACCAATAAGCCTAGTGATTTCCCTTTCGATTCATAAACAAGTTCATGAATATACTTCCTTAAACAAATGTAAACATTATTTCATAGGAAGAAATCTTCACCTCTACCCATACACATAATCACAATAGCATTCATACGATTATGTCGATGTCTTACATACGAAGTTCAAAAGATAAGCGTTATACTTTGTATCCTAATTCCTTAACACTATGATCATGTGATCATGTCTTACTACTAGAGTATAATCATTCACAGCTTCGCAGTTATGTTTTCTATATAGCACGACTTGAAAGATACGTTAGGAATGAAACAGTTCAAGTCAAAATATTACTAACCTCAAGAGGAAGGATGATGTCGTCGTTATAGCTTGTTACTTCTTCACATTCTTCAAGTCTTCGAGTAATACTTGTATGTCTCATAATCCTAGAATTTCTAGTCTAACCTATACGAAGTTTTTGTTATGGAGCATTACCCTTGTCATTTCCTAAATGTTCCTATTCTTTCTTCCTGCAACTCCATTGGCTTGTGGAGTAATGGGTGGTGAGTATCGTTGAATAATCCCGTTTATCACGAGATTCAAACACTTTGGTGTCCTTGAATTCAGTTCCACGATCATAATTTTCTTTAGCTTGCGACCATGTTCATTCTGGATTCTATTAACAATAATCTTGAATTCACTTAGGGTTTCATTCTTATGAGCCAAAAATGCCACCCAAGTGAATCTGGTGTAATCATCTACCATTACTAAATCATACTTCTTTCCAGCAACAATGAGGTTGTTGAATAGGACCGAAGAGATCCGTATGAATTTAAGATGAGCTTTAGTCAGAATATCTCGAGATGAATTATGTGGAACTTTTGTTTGTTTACCCTTTTGACAGGCTCCACAAACACCATCTTTAATGATCTTAGTTAGAAGGCGAAAATCGATGTGACCAAAACGCCCATGCCAAAGATGTGTAGATTCCACCTTAGTCAAATTGCAAAAAAATATTAAACTGAGTATCCAAAAGATAACAATTATTTTTACCAAAAGTTCCCTGAAAAATTACTTTTCCAGACTTGTCTACAATATCACATCAATTTACATTGAAAACAACCTTATAGCCCTTATCACAAATTTGACTAACAAAAGAAGATTAGCAACATCATACCTTTAACATATACGACATCATGGATTTGGGAACACTGTTAATTTGATCGTCCCCTTTTTGCTGATGTAGCAACAACTCTCGTCTCCGAATATTACAGGCCCTCCTTCAAAATTGTTCGTATTTACAAACCATGAAAGATCACCTGTCATATGCCGGCTACACCCACTATCGAGGAACCCTTGAAAGAGTGATGTTGATTTTAGGGCAAAAGCTCCCATACTAACACTACTTTCCCATTTGGGTTTTCTTGTTAGCTTTGCACACCTTTTCAGAGAGAAGTAAACAGGTTGTTGATTTCTTGTGTAGATAACTAGCAACCTTTAAACTTTTCTTAAATGAAATGCATGTATGTTGATAATGATCATAAAAACCACGAAACATACATGAATCAACACCATTAAACTCATCAAAAATGTGCAGAGTCACGTCAGGTTTTACGAAGCCTAAACCTAGTTTATCTTCTGACCTACGACAATCCATCAAGGAAGAATTAAAGGAGTTTCTCAAATATATTGAAGATCCTTTGACAGACTTCAAATCCTTACATTGTGCAACGTCTGATCCGGATTTGTTCATCTAACTTCTTTTGGAGATTAACAACCTCTTCAGAGCATTCACGAAGATCGGAGTCTTTGATGTAAATTTCGTAGTAAATCCATCAATTTTCCTTATCAATCGTTGTTTCTCTCGACGAAGATTTTTGATGACTTTTCTTAGATCAAAACGCCCAACCTCATCGATGGTTTCTAGAACATACTCGGAGTTGGGTAGATCTAAAACTGGTGAAGTGTTGATATTACTATCCATATTAATTAGATCGTTTCAAACACAGACTTATAAGGTCTTTGCGTGTTTGCCTGCTCTGATACCAATTGAAAAGGTGGGGGTATAACAACCACACCCAATAATTCGTTCGGCAATCTGTATGGACTAAACTCCATTATAATTCCGAGAGCACCAACTTAAAAGCGAGCTCAATCAAAAAAAGATATTAAAGAGCTTTATCTCTTTCTCAATACAATCATCAAATCAAACAGATAGAAATCTATGAGCATGATTGATATGAGAAATACTTGGACGGTACCAAAGACCAATGCCCCAAGTGTCAATCAAGTTATATCCAACAAACAAGGTCGGATTTATCAACTGATTTAACTACGCACAACCTGTGGTATTTCAATTATATAAACAAATATAATGCGGAAAAGAAATAACACAGACACCAAAAATTTTGTTAACAGGGAAACCGCACTCCCCACAAAGATTTGGCAATTAAGCACAAGTTCAATTAAGAACTCCCCCCCATAAAATATCATTCCCAGAGGAACAACAAGAGCGACCTTACTTTTACGAGAAAAAAAGGATTTCTTTGGACATTAACAAATTACACGAAACATGAATTTGTATCCAGAAAACTCAATTAAATTATCCACAAAAGAACCCATGATTAATTTAATCGTAAATTCTCAACATAAGATAACTAACAGAGCCGCACAATAGTTTCACATAGAAGTGGATCAGGGAAAGATCAATACTGCGGAATATTCAAAGATTCATTCTATTTTTCATCAATATTTGCATAATTACACAATAGGATTAACTTTTGACATATATGGGACAATCATAGTTCACGAACGTAAACACACATATCCCATAATAATTTTTGCAACATATAAAACCAATAAAGATTAATACTGCAAAAGCATGTTCCAAATAAACTTTAGAATTTAAATAAATAAATCTAAAAACATTGCAAGATGAAAAACGTTGGCAATAGCTATGTGTAATCACAATAATTGCTATTCCAAACTCTAGTAACCCTTCTCAAAAACAAGAATAAATTCTCATAAGAAGTTTCCTAGGCATCAAGATAAACTTGTAATGCACATATAAGATGATTTTCCCTTAGTGGGTAGAATCAATCTTTTTCGCACGGATTTACACCTAGAATAGCTACCAAAGGCGTACAAAAAGATTTTCTTAACAAAGAAGAACATACAAAGTCATTAACGACCATGCACCATAGTTCACATAAGATGAATGTGAACATTCAAGAATCCCATAGCAATACGTACTACTGCCCATTCTTGAAGTTCCTTCTTTGTGATTCACCAATTCTTGTAAAAGTTACAAATGAGCTTAGCATAGGAGTACTCCAATAATCCAAGTTCCCAAGTCCAAGAGAAGTAGAACAAGTGCGGTGAAACGGAGCAAAACACTCAAAAACAAGAGACAGGACAATGACCAATCTTAACTCATCCAAATTCAAGAATTCTCATCTCCAATTTGAAGAGAATTCAAAAAGAATGAGGTCATTCCGAGTTCGGACGAAGAAGTTACGGCCAAAAAAAGTTTACCGAACATCGACGTCTACATGCCAGTATGCATACGGGTTTGCAAACGAATTTTCATGACCAGGAGCAGTATGCAAACGTGTTTGCATACTGAAATCCCTGGATTTTGATTTTAAATGATGGTATGCATACCTGGTGTAGGATCAGAATATCGCGACATCAATACTTCGCGGGATTAATAAACAACAGCATTGCGAGGGTGTCGCAGAAGAGTAATATAAATGACGCAATGAATGACGACAGCCAAAACATGAGAAAAGTGTGAAGATCTAGCGAAGTTTAGGAGAGTTGCGAGATTGTATACTTGTACACTTGCGATATTTCGCAAGTCGTTTCCGAAAATAAAGGACAGCTTAGCTGTCATCCATTGTATACTACCCTATATAAAGAGTCGAATAAGTCTGTTGTGGAGAGGATTCTTTTGAGAGTGTTAGACAAGTCATTAGGAGAGAGAAAGCTGGTGATGATTGTAATTTCTTTAACTCTTTTCTATTTTATCTTGTGAACCTTCAAGGAAATAATCAATAAAATCATTGTTATTCATCTTAAAAATGTCTTAGTTGTGTGGATTATTGTGAGGGGTGTAGTGTAGGATTTCCTGCAACTACATATTGGCGCTAGAAAAGGCTGTTTGAGTAAGGATACACATCGTGATTTGAAAGAATTTGGAGTAGTAGAGAAGAAATTTGATATAATTTTCAACAGTTTACCAAAATTAAGACATGGCTAGAAGAAGAAATGCATCTGAGCAACCAACAACTGTTAGGAGAAGTAGAAGACTTGCCGGGGAAGAGAGAAATGAAATGGGAGAATCCTCAAGAAGGAACATAAGGAATGATGAAGAAAATCAAATTCAATCACCAATTCAACCAGTAGTGGATAGAATTGTGGATTATGATAGAGAAAGTGTGCATACTTGGAGATCAGACTCTGTGGACGAAGGGGAAGAATAACAACAATTGGTAAACAATGGACAAGATGGAAGAGACCGAGAGGGGAATGGAGAAATAATTCATGGGAATGAAGAGATCGCAGCATTAGAGGCGTTGATGCAAACAATACACGAAGAGAGACGATTAGAGGCAGAGGAACGTGCAAACTTGACACGACAGAATCATGAGCTGAGGATGGAAAACATGAGATTACAAAACAGAAGGTCGAGAAGCACTACAAGGTGATCGTGTGTCAATCCGTCAAAATTAATTTCACTTTCTTACGCACTAAATTTAAATGAAGCACAAGGTAAGGAAGAGTTCGTATCCACAGAGAGGCGTTTGTTGTTATGTAAATTTCAGTTTCTAAAGTAACCCAAGGTATGTTTGTTGTTTAAGAATTAAAAAGTAGTTGAAAGCAAAGTAAATAGTTTGAGAAATCAATAAGGAGAAGATATTGGTCAAGGGATAGTATCATTCACAAACATGTATTTTCATCAATGATTAGAATTGGTATTTTAATCTCGTATTTATTAAAAGTCCTAGGATACCTTGATCGCAAGTATAACCCGTTAATTCCCTGTTTTCATCACAACCACATTAAAAGATGCATATGTGAATTCTTCGTGAAAGCAACCTAAAGTGTAAAAGCACAATTAAGTTTAACTCCCTAAGAGCATTAAGTTTTATGGAATAAGACTCATCAATGCAAACGAATGTGTAAAAGCACTAGACGTTTTAACAAAAGTTATGATTCACTTGTGACTAATAGGATGTATCACTACAAGCACTAACCACAATTATGCTACTTAGAATCAGGGATAAACAACTTTTCATATTGAAAACCCTAATATAGCTCTAGAGATGAACACAAATCGGATTGATTCCGGACTCAACCTAACAAGTTTTCAAATCTTATAACACTATTAATTGTGAATCACAAACAATAATTCTTTGAGACAAAACTAATTCATTGAATCAAAAGCATGTTGAGAAATCAACTTTTATCCCATAACCAATAAGGTGTTTAGCTACTCATAGCTATGGAGTTCATCATCATCAATATTCAATAATAAAACAAGGAAGAAGAAGAACAAAACCAAACCCTAGAAGCGTAAACAAAAGTGGCTCTCCAAAAGAATTCCCAAGCAAAAAGATATGATAAGATCCCCATGTGTTGTAGAAAACCTCCCTTTTATAGCCTTTCTCTCCTTCCAAAATTAGGTTTAGTCTTCAAAGTCCATTAGGTGAGAGTCCACCAAGCCCACAAGGACGAGAAACCCGTGTAGAAAATACGCCCCCAAATCGGTCACGGGAATCCTGGTATTATGGCCGGAAATCGGCCAGGAAAAGTCGCCGAAATCGGCTCCGGTGGTAGCAAAGTCCGCCCGATCACCGGGTCAACGGTCGGGCCAGGGTTGGATCGGTCGGTCAATGCTGAGTCGGGTCGGAGCAGTTTGAGTTGGATCGGGTCAACTCAAGTCAGGGTTGCCAGGACTAGTCACCTTGGCCTAAGCTAGTTCTGAATTTGGACTGGGCTAACTGCACTTGGACAGACTTGTAGCACACTCCCTGTGCTTCACTGCAACCATTAGGCCTGGACTACACCAGCCATGATGGCTATGCTGCTACTCCTCCAGCCTGCCAATGCCTGAGCCACCTTCTCATCTCAGCATCCCCAGCTGCAGCTCAGCTCATTGTAAACCAGCAGCATCCTCTCCATTCCAGTTCCTTGCACAATACCCAATAGCTCACTACCAACTCAAGCCTGCCATCTCCTGCCTCAAACACTGCCCTTTGCTCGGCCAAGCTTGCCGGCATTACGGACCGGCCCATGGCCTGCTGATCACCAGCTTGCCATCACTTCACCAAATCCAGATGCTACTTGCTAACCACTCAAACTCAACTCCCATTCTAACCTCAGCAACAATCTTCTCAGGGCCAATTTGCTCCATTTGAACCAACTCCCAATGCAATACAATCTGCAGCTCAACTCCATCTCACCTGCAATTAGTTGCCAGCAATCATTCAGACCCCTTTCAGTTTCAACACCTGAAGCAACAACCAGCCAATTCTCAACTCCAGCTCTTTCTATGCTCGACTGTAATTCTCCCTGCCATCTTGCAAACTGAGTTCTCACACCAATTCTATCTATAGCTAGCTCCACCAGAACCTACTTCACCAGCTGTTCTTCCTGCATCATGGCTTCAACAGACCACCACTACACTGCACCTTTAACAGCTGGCACCATGGTTGTCTTGCAAACCCTGCCATTGCCATGAGCCTGCAACTCCATTTCCCCTGGACCAATCTCAAAGCTCAAAACCACCAGCACCAGAACAGCTCTGCCAGCATACCCATCACAGCTCCATCCTGCCTCCTCAGCATCCATGCCAGACAGCTCATTTCAGCATTTTATTGCTCAGCTACCTGCATTCCTCACTGCAACCCATGCTCAGTTCAAGCCATTCCCAGTTTTCAACTCCAGCTGCTGCAACTACCACTCCGCAACTAGTCCCATCTTCAGAGCTCATCACTATCATCTCCATCTTTGTCTTCCAGTCTTCCCTGAGAGTCTCATAACCCAGCCAGCATTGTAGCTCCACCTGAGCACCACCAACAACTCGACCAACTTCACCTCAGTTTCATGCCTTGCCATTTCCATGTCATAAACTCAAGCCACCCCTAGCCACCCAGTTCCATCTCAATCTTCATCTCAGTTCTTATCTCTAATTACTAAACAACAGCTGCATCTCAATCTCAACTCACACCACTGTGATCCCTGGCAATGGCATCACCAGTACATAGCCTTGGCAGTTCATCAACACCAGCTTCAAATCATTCCATGTAGTGCCATTGTAGCAATCACCAGTACCAACTTCCCTGTTCACTTTGTATTCCATGGGATCCACAACCTTCATAAACTCGAGCCAAGAAACACCTGCCATGCTGCTCTGCATCCTCACCTGAGTTCATTGCCATTCTCTGGCCTTCCATTTCAGCTCAAATATACCACCAGTTTCATTCTACGCCAGCAACACCAGACCACCTGCAATCTCCCAAGCTCAAGTTCAAGCTCAACATCTCATTAATTGCTTCATCCTCACATCTACAAATCCCAGGCAACAATTTGATCTGGTACCCCTCTTCTTTGCGGCATCAGATTCACCAAACTCCTTCTGCAAATCGAACCAGCACCTTTGAATCGAACCATGGAACCCATCCATGAATTCCACGGACTTCCGGCTTTAACTTTAGACTTCATCTTCTACTACCTCAATCATCAAACCCATC